>JAYMTT010000967.1:0-10810 GCA_036898025.1 Hypseocharis bilobata
ATTCTCTTTGTTCTTAAAAGAATGTCCATTTAACTTTCAACATAGATTAAAAAATAAATTACTCTCAAATCATTATAGTTTTATGACTATAATATCAAAATCATTCACGATCATTTATTCACTGTCGTAAAACCATAATTTCTATTTTCTTTCTAGTTGGTTCAAAGTGCGCCCACCGTATTAACAAGACCACCTCCGAATAAAAAACCCCCGGTGACAAAAAGCATATATACATTACAGACCAGACCAGACAATGGATTGGCCATTGAAATCATTTGCTTATTTCAGACATTTACGTGGGCCGGAAGGCAAATCTTTCAAAGTGCTATTTTGAAAAAAAAATAAAAAAAAAGAAAAAGAAAAAAAAAGGTTGAATTGATACTTAAGACGTTTGTTTATCAACCAAAGCAAATGGATAATCTCCCCAACAACTTGAAATGACAATTACAAGAGATCAACATCATCATCATCAATAATTATTTAATAGAAACAACATTTGCTTAATCCAAATTATTAAAGATAAAAACTATTTGCGTCGCATTATAATTCGTTAGTTAAGAGGTCTAATTTGAAAGAAAAAAAATTAGTACGCGAACAAACGTCAATAAAGGACATTCGTCGAACTCCATATATAGCTCTCTTGATTAGCTTACGAAATAGGTAATTAATAAGGGATATGACTTGATTAATCGAGGTTTTGACCCCTACATTTTTTTAACTTTGATCCATAAGTTGCATATTGTGTACGAGTGTAGTCTATAATGGTCTCAAAGGTCAAAGTTAGAACTAATTAAAAGGACAACACAAGTAGTAAAGAACCAAACTAATTCATGGTCAAATATGTGAATTCATGTGTGATATTTTAACATGAATAGTCTCCATTTTAATTCACCTGAAAACTATATATGACACTAAGTATTTCCCATTTCTAGGGAAGGGCATGTGCAGTTCGGTTCGGGGTTCGGTTCGGGCGAACCGTTTCGAACTGAACCAAACCGTTTATAAACAAAAGAACCGAACCGGTTCAAAACGGTTCAGTTTGAAATAGTTCGATTTGAAATGGCTCGATTTGACGAACCAGATTTTTTACCCACCCATAGACATGAGTAGGTTGCCCTTTCGCTTGACCATCGTCTTCAGTTCAGCCTTTGTTCGAGGAGCGTGCAGGACCAGGTTGGGTTAATGGTGAAGTAAAAAAATTGTAGTTCAATATTCTTACAATCGTGCCAAAATCAATTAGGAATGGTTTCATTTCGAGCAATTGGTGCAATTCTTCAAAGACTTACAATTGGGGTCTCCTCCCAATTCCCCAACTGTCAAGGTAAGATACTCTACTCTACAATGTCCTTTTTCTTTTTTCATTCAATTTGTAGTTGTTGAAACAGTGATTTGGGAGCTTATTTTGATTCAGGGAATGCTTTGATTTGTAGAAACCTATCATCAATATCACCATACTTTTCATGGGTTTCCTTGCATCAAGTGAAATATGCTACTTATCATCAAGCCAGAATGTTCCGTACATTCTCTCCTCTCTGTATGGGTAGGCGTTCTTGCAAAATTGCCGGTCGAAAGGTACCATTTGTTTTGTGCATGGTTTCATTCAATTTTTGATTATGGAGTGAAGTGAAAATGTTAGTTGTTTTACTTTAAGATTCATCCAGTTCAGAGGCACAGAACTTTTAATTTTGTGTATGTAGATCAGTTCTAGTTGACGGTTGTTTGTGTTTTGTCATTATGCCTGGTTGACAGTTGTGATAATGGTTTAATTGTATTTGGGTCTCTGCTTCGTTGATCAGTTTATTGGATAGATTAGTATCACTTGTCCCTAAGTGTTTGATAGCCTTCTTACAATTTAATTAATGATATTCTGCAATTTTTCTTTTTACTGGCTTAACAAGCTAAATCATAGAACCTTTCCTTGTTTTTGATACTTTGTTATTATTTAGAAATCAGTTTTGATGTATGTTGTTCTTTGCTGTTCGATGGTTAATGTGTTCTTTTATGTAGCTATGTTACTTATTTTTTTTGGCCAGGCATAGGTTCCATTATAATCCAACGCATTGTTATTGTAAACCATGCTTAATTGTGAAGATGTAATTGTGCCTTTTGTATCTGGTTTTCGAATGTGCCTTATGTGCAGGGGACTCAAGATGCAAAGAAGGCAAAACTGCACTCGAAGATTGGAAAGGAACTTGTTTCTGCGTAAGTCGGTCTCTACTGCACTTTAATGACTTGATAAAGCTGAAACAAAGTTAATATATGAGAGAGAGAGAGAGAGTTGAGCCACAAAGTTTGTCTCTTTCATATATATATATATATGTGATATATGATGGTTTTATGGCTATGTTAAAGATCACCATGAGGGGCTAAAGTAATCATATGTTTATTGATGATGCAGTATAAGGAGAGGCGGGGGTCCACATCCAGCATCAAATACAATTCTGGCTGCTGTACTTGAGAAAGCCAAGGAGCTTGATATACCCAAGGAAATACTAGAGCGCAATATTAAGAAAGCCTCTGAGAAGGGACAAGAGGCTTACATTGAGAAGATTTATGAGGTTAATACCAATGTCTTACATATAGCTTTATTTATATGTTATCTAAATAGCAAAAGAATTTATTTATTTTCTAATAATTTACCTATGGTTGATTGACAAAGTGGGTTTACTCTTTAAATGACTGCTTCTTCTACTTTCAGGTATATGGCTTTGGCAGAGTTAGTATCATAGTTGAGGTTTTAACAGATAAAATAACTCGATCAGTGGCAGCGGTGAGAGAGGTAGCGAAGAACTATGGGGGAAAGATGGCAGATCGAGGATCTGTTTTGTTCAAGTTCAGACGTGTTCGGGTTGTCAATGTTAAAGTCACAGAAGTCGACAAGGATCAGCTCCTTGCAATTGCATTAGATGTTGGTGCAGAGGATGTTATTGAACCTCCAATATATGAATATGATACTGAAGAAGATAGGTCAGAAAGGTAATGTTCCACAATTTTCTTGCAAATATTATGTTTCTCTTCTCCAGTTGTCCTGTCTCAGCTCTACTTTCTTTGACTTGTTAATGAAATGGCCTTTTTCTTCCTCACTGGGACGTTAATGTGTACAATGTTCTGCTGGTAGGTATAAGAATACTCAAATCTGATAGGGGGATAGAAAATTAGAGTTGGTACATGTTAAAGTTCGATTAGACAGAGTAAATCTCATCTCAAGGGTTGCATTCTCATTCTGAAGGCTTTAGTGGCTGGATAAAGAATACAGCTCAAGCAGAAGCAAGCTTAAAGGCTCAATGATTCAATAATTATGGCTTAGATATGTTTTAGGGTTATTGGGGACTTGGTGGTTTTGTTTATAGTGAGTATTAATTTCTCTTTCGGTCAGGGTTCTATGTGGCTTGTTAAGATAATTTAATCTTATAGAGCTGAGGGTTGATGAGGATATCCCTTAAAGTTGATGAGTTAAGGGCTATCTTGATCAATATAGGTGGGTGAGGGTATTAGGAAATTAGAATTTCAAAAGGTTTTTAAGAATGTGATAAAATTTGAGATTGAAATAAAGTAGAAAAAAGAGTTTTAGTTGGCTGATCTCGTATGATGAACAGTGACATCAACTACAAAGGGCTGATTTTTCAAGTTGTGAGGAATATTTGGTTCAAAAATGATTAGGGAGTTTAAGCTGTCTAAAATCAGGTTCAGGTTATGGAGATTGAATGTGATAAAAACTTTACAAAGGCCTTCTAAGAGTCTTACCTAGAAATATTTGGAGTCTCATCATTAAAGCGTGTAAACAGACTTTATCGTTTTTACAATGCTTGCTTATGTAGGAAATAGGAATGCTAATCTGAGACTGAATTTCATTTTCCAAATTGTAGCTTTCCTAACTGCAGCTCCTACTGTAATAAGGGCTAGAAGACTTTTTGAACAAAAACAGGGATAGGAGTAAATACACTCATTATTACCAAACACCTACTAGTCCATTGACCAATCAACCATATCTTCAAATCACTACGATACCCTGTAATCAAGTTTTTTCTTTTCTTTTCTTTCTTAGTATATGGATTTTAAAGACAGCAATTCTCATCCATGTTTGACTGGCACATGGCGTTCATGGTGGGAATAATTACTATACATTGACATGCTAATGGGGCTGAAATGACTTTGTTAATTGTTAGAAGATCCATCTTAGTCATTCTCTCACTTGACTACAATTTTAAAGCTTTGACTCCTTGATTGTATGACCGAACTTTTCTGGATTTAAAAAAATAAAGACACTTGAAATGATTTTTGTATGATGGAAAGACTGCCTTGAAGTTGAACTGGTCTTGAACATAATCTAGCGATATGTATCAGTCTCTTTTTGTTCTATCACTTAACATGTCAACAAAGCAAGGATTATTTTGCCGTCTATACATCCTGTTTGCTATTCTTGCATGGTTAAGATTTTGAGTGGATGACTCTTTTCTGAATGCTTAAGCAGTTGGCTTTGCATTTCTTTAATCCTTTAAGGCACCTTAAGTATTGCTAGCCGTGGTTGCTTTGTAGAGCTATCTCAATTATCGGATCCTGTGCCAAGTTCTTATTCATCATACATATCAATTTCAAAAGTTGAAATGTCTCATTGCCCCATAATAGCATCAGCTCTAATCTCTAGTTTGTTTCAAGCCCAAATTTCAAATATTCTTATGCCTTCTTTGAAAACTCTAAATCACATATTGATGCAGACAAGGAAGAAAGCATCTCCTTATCAGTTTTACTTTTAGGGACAAAACTGTAATTTTCTGCAAATACTGCAGAAATGGAGTTTTTAAGTATGATTCTAGTAGTTTAGTAGTATGTATTTTATTTGGAGTCTAGTTAGTTTAAACTAGTAGTTGGTATATTCTGACTCTAAATTTGGAGTACTAGTTCTTTTAGGAGTAGTATAGTCTTTTGGCTTTTATATATGTATCTAATCTTCCATATTAGAGAGTTGATTGAGAGTCTGGATCATTAATGAGAATTAAAGTATTTGAAGTGGCTGCGTGTCAAGTTCTTTCTTCCCTTCTTCCTTTCTCTTGGCATTCTTTTCAATATTGCTATTCACAGATTACTGTTCACAGCTTTGAATGGGTCCTCTCTCTCTCTCTCATTCCTTGCTAAACCCTAGTTTTAGCTTGCCATTCCCATAATATGCAAGCCCTAACCCCTTTCCCGACGACTTGAAGCCCTAAATTCTCAAATTCCCTAAACCTAGCCCACCATAGCTGCCCCCTTGTAGGCAAGTTCACAAGCTGTCCTACATTAGTTTGGTATTGATCCTCAGCCCTTTGCTCCTACATCCCAATCCTTTTCCTAAATATTTGACAAATCATGTGACCGACAGCCGAACTTGCTTCCAAGTTCGAGAAGCTTACAGCAGAAACTGAACCCAATAGGAATGAAATTGCAAACCTTAACAACAAGGTGGAGTAGCTATAAGGAACTATGGAGCAGATTCAGGGAAAGCTAGATGAAATTTTAACTAATTTATGCAGTGAGAACATTGTGGATAGAGTGACTGCTGAAGTGGACAAAATAGCCAGCCTTGAGCAAGTTTCCACAACAATATCTCAGCCAAGCTGTGGACCTGTTTCTCCCTTGGAGCTCTTTTGAGGCCTCTCCTGCATTCACTTCTCAACCACTGCCTTTAAGAATTCCTTCTCCAATCCTAGAAACAAGTTTTCCACTTGAAGCTATTGTTGTGGAACCCGGAGTTGAATTCAATGTTGACGGAAAGGAAAGCACAACACATGAAGAGTCAGGTTTTCAGGAAAAGGATGTTGCGACTGATTCAAGTCTTCGAGGTGGACTGAAGCATGGACACAATCAAGGGGCAATGGAACAACATGTTACTGGTTTTCAACAACTTCAATATGTTCCAGCCATTGACTTTGTTCTTCCGGAAGACCTTGGTAGCGCAACAAGGAAGAATGATTTCACATCATTGATGCTGTTTCTAAGAGCAAAAGAACGGTTGAAGCAATTTCTTAACTTGTGCATGCTTGAAATTTGGGGTTAAAACTCAAGGAATTTTATACTTAGACACTTCAAAACTCGAGTTTTCTCCAACCAGGGAAAAATGATGCAGAGAAGGAAGGAGGCATCTACTTACGGGTTTTACCGTCGGGCAAAATTATAATTTTATGCAAATACTGTAGAAAGGGATTTTGTAGTAGGATTCTAGTATAGTACGTATTTAGAGTCCTAGTTAGTTTAACTAGTAGTTGGTATATTCTGACTCTCAAGTTTGGAATCCTAGTTTTTTAGGAGTAGTATAGTCTTTAGCCTATGCATATGTATCTAATCTTCAAGATTAGAGCTGAGAGTATGGAATATGGATTATTAGTAGGAATTAGAGTGTTTTGAACTGGTTGCGTGTCAAGTTCTTCTTTCTCTCTCTGTCATTCCTCTCATTTTTACTGTTCCCGAATTACTGTTCAAGTCTTTGAACATGTCCTTTATCTCTTCTATTTCTTGCTTTTTAGTTCTCTGTTCCCGTAATATTTAAGCCCTAATCCCTTTCTCTACAACCTAAAACCCAAAATTCCCAATTTTCCTAACCCTAGTTCACCATAGGCATAGCTAACCCCCTGCATGGCTAACTAATTTTTTCATATACTGCTCTTTTCCTCAATTGTTTGAAGATCCAAACATAACATTGATAAGAGATAACTCTTCCACTCTCATTTCTTTTTTATGTTGCCTTCTCAAATAGTGTTCGAAGTATTCAAATGTTTGAAAGTTCTTTCCATTTGATTAAATCGCTTGTATATCTTTCTTCCTATCAGTCTTAGTGATATTTTTAATTGTTTGTTTACCATTTTTATCTGATTTGCAGGACCTATCTGAAACTCCCCTGGAGGCCTCTGATCTCCATCAATGGAAGTACAGTCTATGAATTAGATGACAAGTTCAAGGTGAGAAATACAGAATCATTTCATTAGCTACATGGTCTATGTTTTAATTTGTTGACCATTTTCTGTGATTTGCCATTATCTATGAATTGTTTGCCAATTGCCACTTTTAATTTAACAGATTGTTAGGCATGCTGAAAAATGGGATGTTTCTGCCCTTGAAGCTGTTGGCCAGATATTCACTCCTAATTTTGGGAGACCCATCAATTGAATGTGAGTTCTGTTGGCGTATGTTGTTAATGTAAAACTAGCTTACAACCCGTGCGATGCACGATCAGTTATTGTATATTTCTCTCCTCTAATAATGGTTTGTTGAGTCTAGACTTTTCACAAACAAGTTCTGTGCATTACATCACAACCTCAGTAAATTGTGAAGTTCTACTATTATTCTTTATTTCCTACCAAGGTAGAAAGACTGTTCCCTATGAGTTGCAAAAATTAGAAATTGACATTGATGTTTATTTATTCATATATCAAGAAAGACAGAAGAAAGATAAAATGAACATTAGCATTTTTTTTCTTAATTTTCGTTTCCAATTTTTTCCATATCAAGACTGAGATCATTTTATTTATCAAAAAAAAAAAAAGCAGATCATTTTCTTCTCTCATTCCCGTTCCTGTGTGCTTTTTTCTTCTGTGTTTATGACTTGGTTATTTCCTGATCGATTATTTCTGCCTCTTTGGTCCACCTCTCCATCTTCATTAGTTGTAGATAGAGGTGGCAAAATCTCACCCACACCCATGAAATCTGCAACCCGCACACAAGAGAACTGGGTATGGGTGATAATTTTGACACTCGTTTAAATTCGGATAATTTTCACCCGCATCCGCCAACCTGTGAGTCAAATTGGGTCGCCCATGGGTGCCTGCGGTACTCGCATAATTTACCACTTTTTTTCTTAATTAGCAGCTATGTTAAACTATTTGGCAAACGGCAATTGGCAGTGCACTGCACCGTGTGATGTGTGGTGTGGCAATGTGAAACAAAGTTGTTATGGGCTGCTTCTAAGTCTAAAAAATTATGGCATAAAAAATTGATTTGGGCTTAATTGGGTTGGGTTTCTGTAGTTAGTTCTTTTTTTAGAAGGGATTTGTGTTGTGTTGTGTAGTTAGTTGAGTAGTTGTCCAGTCAGCAAGACCTTATCAAAAAGGAAAAAATAATAATAATAATAATAATAAGACATTAAGACAACTCAGTGAAATTGAGTTAGGTTACATTTCAGACTTCTCCTTCTCAAACTTAACTTTTAGTTTCAGACACGACTCAGTTAGAAATTTGGAGGGAGAGAAAATGTCTTGTCTAAGGAACATGTTATTGCTTTTGTTTTAATGTTTGTAAGATGTTAATGTTTGATAAGCAGTATGAGTAGAATTTAGATTGATACTATTTCATTTGCCGATTTAGTGACATGTTATTTGCTTTTGTTTTAATGTTTGTAATTGTAAGATGTTAATGTTTAATCGTTAGTATTGTTTAAGTATTGTTTCTAATTAATTATAAAACATGTTATTATTTTTAATTAATTATTTT
Organism: Hypseocharis bilobata; assembly: GCA_036898025.1. Taxonomy (NCBI): domain Eukaryota; kingdom Viridiplantae; phylum Streptophyta; class Magnoliopsida; order Geraniales; family Geraniaceae; genus Hypseocharis; species Hypseocharis bilobata. The sequence continues at coordinate 8,458 of JAYMTT010000967.1, forward strand.
TATTTTATTTTCTTAATTATCCGCGAGTTCACCCGCCACCTGCCGGGTCAGCTCCGGATTTTAGTTTTGTCACCCATTTAAAATCGGATAATATTTACCCACATCCGTGAGCCCGTAACCCACATGGCCCGGCCCGCACTTTTGCCACCTCTAGCTGTAGATGCTCAGTCTCCAAATCTGTTCAGGAGAACCTTCATCTTCGGCATGAAGCTTTTTGCTCTAACAAATTTCTTATAAGCATCCAAGAGCCTGCTTTAAAGTTTTCAAGAACAAATTGTCTGATAAAATCCAAAAGTTTTGAACCTGGAAAATTGTAGACTGGAATGATACAGTTAGTAGTAACTATTGGATAACATTGGGTTTTGTCTTTTACCGATTCATCTACTGTGCAAAGTTCAACCTACATTTTGAGAAATTAGATCTTCCCGAATATAAGTTTCAGTATGTATTTCATATGAACATAAATATACAATGTGAACATGAGCACAAACCATTTAGAATTGTCCTCAAATTTGGATGTATCTAACTATTTTTTCCCACTACTGGGTTGGTGGATCCTTAACAGAAGCAAATAGAGATAACACCACATTTCAATATGGAAGTTCGAAATGTTGTGCGACTATGATAACCGCAAATATTATCCCCAGTAGCCAGAGAAATCTCTTAGTTTCTACCTGAAGGAATAGATGAAATTTTGTGCACCATGTTCAAAAATCAAGTGACTGATTGTCGTCTGAATTCAAGAGACCCTTCCCAACGAAAGATTATTTAATGGGGTTATCCCACCACGTCAGCGTGATGATGTGGTGCGACCCACTAGTCAATATATTATATGTGGACAACTTATCCAACGGGACTTAAAAGGTTCACAAATTCATTGGAGTGTGTATGAGTGACATATTGGATCAGTGTTACACCTATCATCTATTTATTCGCAGATCTCACCATATCAACAGAAGACGTGATACAAACTCCCTAATAAATAATTTCTTACAAACGAACACCCACGGTTGTGGGAACTTTGTATTGGATATGAGAGTTTTATAAATGAAAGACGGCATATAAGGTTTAGATAAGGCAAGTATCTTGGTATCCGTATATAATCTGTGAAACAACATTATTTATTCTATGCAATTCTTCAGATCAATCAAATTCTTCTATGCAATTCTTTGTATTAATCAAAGAGAAATGTCATATCCTCTTAAAATTTTACTATGCAATTCTTGTTTGGCATATGCTTTTCTAGTAGGATCTGAATGAAACTATGATAGGGATGGATCTTGAGGTTTTGATGATGAATCTGACACATTGTTTTAAAAAAAAAATTAATTTTCTTTTATTTTTGTTTTTTTCCCAAAAAGATTATGAAATTGCACATGGGTATTCCAAATGGAAGCAGACCAACCACTCTAAGACACTCCACATTCATATATGACTTGAATAGTTCTTAAAAACTTCTGCAAATTATTGGTTCTTGTAATTATATAAATTAGTTCAATGCAATTAAACAAGAAGTGAAATAGGTGAAAGATTTGAAAAGTGAACCAAAAACAAAATTATTGCATCACCCAAAACAAGCCAACACCAAAAATGAAAGAATCCCCAAATAATATTATTATACATAATCTGCAAATTATGTAATTAAAAAAAGAAAGTCTTGAGTGAGTAAGATTTCAAGCATGACAGTCCTATGCTTGTAGACCCTGAAAATTATAGTATTTAGACTGTGGCTCAGTTGGTAAGGTCTAATTGAGTTCAGTAGTTGAAAGCCTCTGTAAGGTTAAAAGTTTGAGTTTGTGAACAAACACTTATTAGAAAGAGCATTTACGCACCTCAAACATGACTAGTCTCACACCCAAAAAATGTGAAGATACTCGTGGTTAAAACAAAAAAAAACAAACAATCTTGTACTTATTTTGTACATTTTTCACAACTGAATATTATTTGTAAACTAATTTATAAATTGAATTATCACTTTACCACAAAAGTTTGATCAGAGCAAAATCCACACATCATATATTTGTGGCCACCACTTTTATTGTTTGTGTACAAAATTACCCTCTTTGACAAAATCTAATCTTTATAGACATGAAAAATATGGTATGTTTAATTAATGCAATTTTCTTTCTACCAAAAAAATGGTACTATCTTTTTCTTTATCTAAAATCAAATATCGGCAAATTGATTTGGTATCAGTTAATTGAATTTTTTTTTCTTTTCTTTTTTTTTCTGTCAATTTTTGCAGATCGAGGAACTTGGTATGAGAGGGCTATAGTTGCTGGTAGGGGCGTAAATGAGCTGAGCCGAGTTCGAATACTGCAGGATTCGAGCTCGAGCTTGACTCATATACTGG
>JAYMTT010000968.1:0-10805 GCA_036898025.1 Hypseocharis bilobata
AATGACTTTTGTCATATTCTATCTAAATCTGTTAAAATTTTAAACGTATCAGACCAGCATCATTAATGACAAATTTAACAAATTTGGACAGAAGTCACCAATTATACGCAATTTAGATACTAATTGCGCATGTGGCAAAGTAGAGGACTTAAAATGTCAAAAAAAACCAAGAGAAAAAGAAGGGCCAGAAGGGCAATTTGGGGTTTTCAGTGAATTATCTTTTTTCTTAATCATGTAAAGCTGTCACCTTTCCAAAACAAACATGTAGTGGTGCTCAAATCATGAAGGTAATGATAATAAAATTAATTACTGACTTTAATAACCTGAAAACAAAAAAAAAAGAGGTTACCATTATGGGATCACACTCATCACATTTGGGGAATCCACCAAAGAGAGTCCCATCCCCAATAACACCATATTTTGCACTGTTAAGTGTAAAAAAACAACGAACACTGGACAGTCACAAAAACATTAATCAAATACTACCATACCCTCAAAAAATCTAATCTACTATGATATGAATATGATCTCATCACTAACTATGCCTACAAATTTAATTAATCAATTTTATTAAAAAAAAAAGATTTATTGGGTAAGTCTTAAATAATTTATTTTTTGAACCAAAATTGGGATTGTGAATGTTAAATCAAAAACAAATATTATTTGTTTATATTTACATGAACAGAACTTACAAGGAGAGGACACATTGTGATCAATCTTTGCACCAAAAGACCCACGTTGAGTCCCATACTCTCACACGGAAGTGTTTGCAAGAAAAACACAAATCACAATATAGCAAAGCTAGAGAGAGAAGAAGAAGAAGAAGAAGAGAGAGAGAGTGTGGCTTTTCTCTCTCTAATACCTTTTCTCTATCTAAAACCTACACTTAATTAGCCAAATTTTTGTTGATTCATTGTATGAATTATGAAATGTTAGTGTTAGAGAGCTCTCATTGTATCTGAGAAGGAAGAAGAAGGAAGAAGAAGAAGAAGCAGAGCTGGTTGTGGACTATACTAGGTCTCTCTCTCTCTCTCTCTCTCTCATTCACAAGCTGGCCTCGGCAATCACCACAGGCTCAGCAAACGATTTTCCAGGCAAATTCTCAGAGACCCAGGTCAGGTTTTTGGATTTTCTCTCGGATTTTGATTTCTCATTCATCTCCTTTGTCCCCTTCTGGTTTCCTCTAGATAAACTCTCTCTCTCTCTCTTCGTGTTCTGTGTTTTATAAAAATCTGTTTGTTCTCATTTGCAATGTGTCCTGCAGATTCTACTCTATCACCCAGATGGTGAAATGCCCTTCCTTTCACGATTCGATCTCTCCTCTTCTTGCTTAACTCATCGTCACCACCGACTCACTTTCCTGAATCGCATCCTCCGACGTTTACGATAATGGGTATGGCCCTTTTGCTCCAGACAATCTCGTCGCCGGCGCCGGCAACAACAACATCATCGGCGCACACCCTTTTGAGAGCAATTCAGGACTTGCCCATATTGGAGCTCTTGTCCGTTTGTACCAATTTGACTCTGTTTCTCGTCTTCCTCTTCATCGTCTCCGCCAGGCAGATATTCGTCTGCGCCGGCCGAATTCGAATCCTCAAGGACGATTCCGCCGCCAATTCCGCCCGGATTCGGCGCAGCGCCGCCGCCGACGGAGGAGATGCTCGCGATGTTAAAATCGGTAAAGGGTTCAAGCTAGCCCTCTTCTGTTGTTTCTATGTGTTGTTTGTGCAAGTAGTGGTGTTGGGTTATGATGGGGTTGGTCTGATAAGAAAGGCGGTGGTTCATGGGAAGGGTGTGGATTGGTCTGTCATCTTCTTCCCTGCCGCGCAGGGTTTAGCCTGGTTTGTTCTGAGCTTTTCTGCTCTTCATTGTAAATTCAAGGTGTCTGAGAAATTCCCATTGTTGTTGAGGGTGTGGTGGTTTGTGTCATTTTTGATTTGTGTGAGCACTTTGTATTTTGATGCTAGAGGGTTCTTGGTAGAAGGTTCAAAACACTTCTGTTCTCATGTTGTTGCCAATTTTGCTGTGACCCCAGCTCTTGCTTTTCTCTGTTTTGTGGGTGTTAGTGGTGTTACTGGTATACAGGTTCGTCGGAACTCTGACCTTCAAGAGCCATTGCTGCTCGAAGAAGAAGCCGGGTGTCTTAAGGTTACGCCTTACAGTGATGCTGGCTTGTTTAGTTTGGCTACACTTTCTTGGCTGAATTCGCTTCTTTCGATTGGTGCAAAGAGACCACTTGAGTTGAAGGACATTCCCCTTCTTGCGCCAAAAGATCGAGCCAAGACTAATTATAAGATTTTGAATTCGAATTGGGAGAAAGTGAAGGCCGAAGATCCTTCAGGTCAGCCTTCTTTAGCTTGGGCAATTATTAAGTCGTTCTGGAAGGAGGCAGCTTGTAATGCCATTTTTGCAGGCTTGAATACTCTTGTTTCTTATGTCGGTCCATACATGATTAGCTACTTTGTTGATTACTTGGGGGGGAAAGAGGCTTTTCCTCATGAGGGTTACATTCTTGCGGGAACATTCTTTTCTGCAAAGCTTGTAGAGACCTTAACAACCAGGCAGTGGTATCTCGGGGTTGATATTTTGGGCATGCATGTAAGATCGGCTTTAACAGCAATGGTATACCGTAAGGGACTCAGGCTCTCTAATTCAGCTAAACAAAGTCACACCAGCGGGGAGATTGTTAACTACATGGCAGTTGATGTCCAGAGAGTAGGGGACTACTCGTGGTATCTCCATGACATATGGATGCTTCCTATGCAAATCATTCTTGCACTTGCTATTCTGTATAAAAATGTAGGGATTGCTTCTGTAGCTACATTGATTGCCACCATCATCTCCATTGTTGTTACCGTTCCACTGGCAAAGGTACAGGAAGATTATCAGGACAAATTGATGGCTGCCAAGGATGACAGGATGAGGAAGACTTCTGAGTGTCTCCGGAACATGAGGATCCTGAAGTTGCAGGCTTGGGAGGACAGGTATCGATTGAAGTTGGAGGACATGCGGGGTGTGGAATTCAAGTGGCTTAGGAAAGCCCTCTACTCTCAAGCTTTTATTACATTCATCTTCTGGAGCTCCCCTATATTTGTTTCAGCTGTCACTTTTGCGACTTCTATATTGTTGGGTAATCAACTCACGGCAGGAGGTGTCCTTTCTGCGCTGGCCACTTTCAGGATCCTCCAAGAACCACTTAGGAATTTCCCTGATTTGGTATCAATGATGGCTCAGACAAAAGTTTCTCTTGATAGGATTTCAGGATTCCTACTGGAGGAAGAGTTGCAAGAAGATGCAACCATTGTTATGCCTCGAGGTATGACAAATGTGGCTGTAGAAATTAAAGACGGTGACTTCTGCTGGGACCCTTCTTCTCCGAGGCCAACATTATCAGGAATCCAAATGAAAGTGGAGAGAGGGATGCGGGTGGCTGTTTGTGGCATGGTTGGTGCTGGCAAGTCTAGCTTTCTCTCGTGCATCCTTGGAGAGATTCCTAAAATCTCTGGTGAAGTAAGTTGGTTTTATTTAACTTCCAATTATCTTGGTTTTAAAATGTCCTTTTGTTGTTGATAACATTAGAAGGTTCCTCATTAATGTTCCTTGGATGATTTTTAAGGTAAGAGTATGTGGCACAGCTGCTTATGTCTCTCAGTCAGCATGGATACAATCTGGAAATATAGAAGAAAATATTCTTTTTGGCAGTCCACTGGATAAAGCCAAATACAAGAACGTCATCCATGCTTGTTCCCTGAAAAAGGATTTGGAACTGTTCTCACATGGAGATCAGACAATAATTGGTGACAGGGGTATAAATTTGAGTGGTGGCCAGAAGCAACGAGTACAGCTTGCTAGGGCACTCTATCAAGATGCTGACATTTATTTACTTGATGATCCATTCAGTGCTGTTGATGCACACACCGGATCAGAACTGTTTAAGGTAAGACTTAGTCAATTTTAGCAGTGATTTTAGAGAAATAATTGTTTTGGCTGAACATCTGATGTGGAATTGCAGGAGTACATAATGACCGCATTGGGTAATAAAACTGTGATTTTTGTGACCCATCAAGTTGAATTTTTGCCAGCTGCTGATTTGATACTGGTATGAAATTTTCTTTACATTTTACATATTTATGTTCCTTATAAGTTTTATGTTTTTGCTGGGGCATTTTGGTTTGAGAGCAGAGGGTGCATCTTGGCTTTGAACCTAGGGCTTGTGTTGTAGATGGGGCAATTTTAGCAAAATTTTGAGTTTTCATGAACATGTTGTTATGGAAGTTTCAAGTTCAACCCTTTACAAATGCAAAAGATGAATACGAATATTGAATAAGATTCAAAATAAACAAAAAAATCCGGAGGAATGCTGAAGGAGATATTCGTTGTCCTCGACTAGATGATAGCATATATGCTAATGAGGAATGTTGCTGAAATTGTACAAACTGATCACATATAGGTGAGTAGGTGTAGATGAATAAATTAAAATTTATCTATGGTATCAACCCTCCAAGCCAGATGAGACAATTCCAGGACAGAAAAAAAAAAATCAGATTATTAATAAAGAAAAAGATGGAGAGCATTTATGCTGTCGAAGTGATCTGAGTTCTATCATCCTGTAAAGCAGAGGTCTGACACTGTCATTGATATTTCTACTGCCTTGATGGGATTCAGTCTAATCTGGTGAAACCAAGCAAAATAGTTGGCTACTGCAACCAACTTTAAATTGAGATAAGAGTTTAATATTTGTTTGGTTCTTTGACTAATAACTGGAGCTACCTATTTGCAACCCGCATAAAAACTTAAATATATGATATATGTGGTTCTTTATTAGTATTAGTATGGTTGACTCCGTAATTGTGTATGTGTGACTAGTTGATCTAATTACGAAAGTGTCCTTGTATTCAGGTTCTTAAGGAAGGCCGTATCATACAGGCAGGAAAATACGATGATCTTTTACAAGCAGGAACTGATTTTAGAACTCTAGTGTCAGCCCACCATGACGCAATTGAAGCCATGGATATTCCTAATCACTCATCTGAAGATTCAGATGAAAATTTGCCCCTGGATGGGTCTTCTTCTGGCATACTTTCTAAAAAGTGTGATTCAACTGGAGAGAATCTCGACTCTTTGGCGAAAGAAGTGCAAGAGGGTATATCAGCTGCAGACCAGAAAGCAATTAAAGAAAAAAAGAAGGCAAAACGCTCAAGGAAAAAGCAGCTTGTTCAGGAGGAGGAAAGGGAAAGAGGAAGAGTTAGCATGAAGGTCTACCTGTCATATATGGCTGCAGCATATAAAGGCTTACTGATTCCGCTCATAATTATTGCTCAAACATTATTTCAGTTTCTTCAAATAGCTAGTAATTGGTGGATGGCTTGGGCAAATCCTCAAACAGAAGGAGACAAACCCAAAGCAAGTCCTATGGTCCTGCTTGTAGTTTATATGGCCCTTGCTTTTGGGAGCTCTTGGTTTATATTTGTCAGGGCTGTTCTGGTGGCTACATTTGGTCTAGCAGCTGCACAGAAATTGTTTCTAAAGATGCTGAGAAGTGTTTTTCGAGCACCAATGTCATTCTTTGATTCTACTCCAGCTGGTCGGATTTTGAATCGGGTATGTTTTCACTTTCCACTGAAAATTATACACAGTTTAATAAGTTACTCTTCTTCACATGTTAGTTCCACATTACATTGATGTGAAGTTCCCTGCTAGGTGATAAGTAATATGGGCCTCTACACTCAAAGCCATCTGCTGTTGAGTTTGGTGCCTTTAACAGTTGCAAAAGACTGATCAGTTTCCTCTTTTTTTATATCGTTTGTGGCATTGCAGGTCTCTATCGATCAAAGTGTTGTGGATCTTGATATTCCTTTTAGACTAGGGGGGTTTGCTTCCACGACTATTCAGCTCATTGGCATTGTTGGGGTGATGACAAAAGTTACCTGGCAAGTCTTGCTTCTTGTTATTCCAATGGCCATTGCTTGCTTGTGGATGCAGGTAACTGAACTCTTCTTCTCTGAATTTGAAGTGTCTGGCTCTGTTTGTTTCCTGAAAGAATGATAGAAATGACAGGAAGTTTGCTGAATATGGCCTTTCACTTCCAAAATTTTCTCTCATTTTTTTTTCATTCTTTCTTAGTTTTATGACTTTCAACACTGAAATGTATGTTCAATGTTTGTAAACACATTATACTAGTACTATAATACCATTATCTGGATGCCACAAATTTTTCATACCATTATAGATAGAAGTCAATTTTAGAGGAGCAACAGTGCTATGATTGGTTGTGAGCATGAGAATCTAAAATTATTATACTAGTACTTTGGATATTTAGTGCTAGTATTAGGACAGAAGCATCCTATCACCCCTTAAAATTCAGGTGAGTGCATTTTTCGTTTAGAAGGTGTTTGAAGTACATAACATTGTATGATGACATTTGTATTCCTGAATGCAGAAATACTACATGGCTTCATCAAGGGAATTGGTGCGCATTGTCAGCATCCAGAAATCTCCAATAATCCATCTGTTTGGCGAGTCAATTGCTGGAGCAGCCACAATAAGAGGCTTTGGGCAAGAAAAAAGATTCATGAAGAGAAATCTTTATCTTCTTGATTGTTTTGCTCGCCCATTTTTCTGTAGTCTTGCTGCTATTGAGTGGCTTTGCCTACGCATGGAGTTACTCTCTACCTTTGTATTTGCTTTCTGCATGATTTTACTTGTGAGCTTTCCTCATGGAACTATTGATCCAAGTAAGTAAACTATTTCTATGAGTACTTCATATATCTGCTTATTCTCATCATGTAATTGGTATAATGATGAAACAATGGTATTTTAAAATATTATTTAATCATGATTTCTTCAGATGCCTTATGATTTGTGGACATAGACAGTAGCATCATGCTTTGACTCGGGCGCCCTAGGTGTTAGCCATAGCATGATGGGCCACTCCAAAAAGTCTAGATACGGTTTTATATGTGTGAACATACATACATACATACATACATACATAAGTACGTACATATATATATATATATATATATTATGCCATTTGAAATACCAAGGAGCGAGAGATGGTAAAATAATCTGGAATTGATAACCACATGGAACTTTCTTGACAAATATGCTTAACACCTGATAAATTTTCTGCTTGTTTTAGGTAAGTAGGAATGGTTATTTTAGTAGTGTCCAAATGAATGTGAACTTGTGTCCTTTCAAGTGTCTGACACTATTTTTTTGGTAAGCAAAGTGTCCAATCATAGCTGGTGCCCTTTCATTAGAGTAAGTGCTATTTTGAATTGACCTTTCAACATGAAACTGAGCTCAACTTCTGTTTTGAAGAATACATAGATTGACCTCAATAGCATTGAACTTGATGTCTAGTGCAGTGGGATTAAGACCAGTTTTAACATGGTTTATCAGCCATGTGGAGATCCTAAGACCTTGCCATGGCTGATTTAAACTGTCAATGTTATTCGCAACTATCTTGACTCGTCAATAGCAGAAAGATTACTAGGCCTAAACTTCTCAATCCGTTTTTTATTTCTGATTTTTCTTGTCGAGCAATACTTATAATTTTAAGTCCTTTTACTGACTTTTGTAACTCTTACTTGAGTATCTGCTATGATTATGACATGTTCACAATTGCTTTCTCCTTTTAGGCATGGCAGGCCTCGCTGTGACGTATGGCCTTAATCTGAATGCACGACTATCGCGGTGGATACTGAGCTTTTGCAAGCTCGAGAACAAGATTATATCCATAGAAAGGATTTATCAGTACTGCCAAATCCCTAGCGAAGCTCCATCAGTTATCGAGGAAACTCAGCCTCCAACTTCATGGCCAGAGCTTGGAACAATTGAGTTGATTGATCTAAAGGTATACAGTTCAGTTTCACCTTTCCTTGCATGTTTTAAAGACTGGAACAAGGTTTTGTATTTTGTGATTGCAACTTCATTCATATCCGATCCAGTTAAAAACTAATGGATGCAGCATTCTATGTGTCTGCTATATAATGCTACATCAACATCCCTATAGCCTTTTAGGCAAGTGGCTGGATCTCTTTTGTGTTTTCATCTAATACATAAACTTTGTACTTTTCTTTTCTCGTCCTTTTCTTGTTGTTCTCCTGAATGTGGTTCTTTTTATCTGGTTATAATGTTTCTTTTCTTGGTTCTTAGAAGCAAGAAAAAAAGAGAAACTTTCTTTTCTAGGCATTACCACTTTATATTTCATCAAACAATTGATTCCTGGTTATAAACTTTATTTCACAATTGCTCTCAAGAAAGATGTAAATGAATAGTTTATAGAATTCATTGCTGACTCTTTATTTTTGCTATTATGTCATACATAGCTGACTATTCCTTTTTCCTCTCCTCCCTAAGGTTCGTTACAAGGAAAATCTTCCAGTGGTACTTCATGGTGTAACCTGTAAATTTCCTGGGGGGAAAAACATTGGAATTGTTGGACGTACTGGAAGTGGTAAATCTACTCTGATCCAGGCATTATTCCGATTAATTGAACCAGCAGGTGGGAGGATCATTATAGACAACATTGATATTTCAACGATTGGACTCCACGATCTTCGTAGCCGCCTTAGTATCATACCCCAGGATCCTACGTTATTTGAAGGGACCATCAGGGGCAATCTTGATCCCCTTGACGAGCACTCAGATCATGAAATTTGGCAGGTTTGTATCAGATTGTACCGATCCTTCTTTTCTTATTTAAGCAATTATACAAAATGTTACAAAGTTATCTGAATAGCAGAAACGTTTTTTAGCAATATTAAAGGAAAAAAAGAATGAATTAAAGGAAGATGAATGGTAATCCCCAATTATATCCGAGTTTCTATTATTTCAGCAATAAGTTTATAATATATCGACACACACACACATATTTTTATTTCAAATATTAGTAAATTATGTGAATAATTCTTAAATATTAAGTTAATTTTAGGTGTAACATAATTTCCTTTTGTGACATGAAATAAGTCTTCCTGCTGAAATTTGCTTTGAAATATTCTCAATTATTTTGAACTTTTAGCTGGTTATTGATGAAAATCCATAGCAACTCAATCATTTTATGAAAATAATCCATTTTTCAGCCTCCCCCTTATATTGATGTCCTGGAAATTATAAATGCCAATCTTATACTCTGGAGTGCTAGCCATTTCACAGCATTTTGGCAATTTATTCCTAGTCCTTGGATCTTCTGATTGTTTATGTTTGCATAGTGTGGCAAAATGCGCCCATTAAATAGTGTACTTTGATTTTGGCACAGGCACTTGATAAGTCGCAGCTCGGAGATATAATCCGTGAAAAAGAGCAAAAGCTTGATACACCAGGTATTTAGCTTAAACATTTGGACATATACTCCTACTCACTGTCAATATAGCATCAAGCGTTCTCTTTTTTTTGGTTAAGGTGCAGCTAACTAAACAGTTGTGTTCTATTGTAAAATTGCAGTTCTAGAGAATGGAGATAACTGGAGTGTGGGGCAGCGACAACTTGTTTCCCTTGGACGGGCTTTGCTTAAACAGGCGAGAATACTGGTGCTTGATGAAGCAACAGCATCAGTTGATACAGCCACAGATAATCTTATCCAGAAGATCATACGAACTGAGTTTAAGGAGTGTACTGTGTGCACTATTGCTCATCGTATCCCAACTGTCATCGACAGCGATTTAGTTTTGGTTCTTAGTGATGGTGAGTACAGTATTATCTCAAACTCATGTTTTCAGATTCGCAGACATAGAACTGGTTTAGTAAATATATAGTTTTATATTGGCAAAATCATTAGCTATAAATGAAATACAACAAATTTGAAAGGTTTCAAGATAATCAAAAAAGCATTTGTCCTTACAAGGATTTATCAGTCAGTCTACTGGACTTTCAATGCATAGAAACCGAATAGAGTGATGTAACAAAGAGAAGGACCAAACTCCATACAAATGATTGGAACTGGGATGGTTCCTGTCACGATTGCACTTACTTATAGGATGAATTCCACCATTTAAATTTTCTCTCAAGTATATTTTCTTCTAAAAGTTTTACTTTTGGTGGCGTTATCTGTTGTTCATTAAGCCTTAATTGTTTCCATTTTGTTGCAGGTCGAGTTGCAGAGTTTGATACTCCAACAAGACTATTAGAGGATAAGTCCTCAATGTTTTTGAAGTTAGTAACAGAGTATTCATCAAGGTCAAGTGGCATACCAGATTTTTGAATTAATGGTATGCTCCAAAACCTTCAGGTCAAAGGCAACAAGGGCAGAGAACTTTGCAAAAACAAGGAACTGGCTAATGCTGCTCCCTCCTAATGCTGCTGCATTCCGCGGACTGAAGGATTAAGGCGAACGAAAGAGGAGGTGCGTCTCATATTATCAAAACGGAAAGCCCAATGAGAGAGGAAATAGTGTGCAGGTTTAAAGCGATGATGAGTTAAATTCATCCCCTTTAAGCAGAAATGGGGAAAGTCATGCATGATTTGGTTTTGCATGGTTTGTAACAGAAAATAAGTTGGGTCGTCGATAGAGGTTGCTTGGTAATAATTACACGAAGGGGGAAAATGAGCGGCTGATTTGTGAATGATGTGCAATAAAAGTAGTGGTAAACTAGTTCTTTGTTTAGTTAGGAAAATTGTAGAGGTAAACTAGTTCTTGTCGAGTTGTCTCTTGTCCATTGTCCACTCCACTTTTTCTACGTTTTAGTGACAAAATTCAGTGTTAGACTGTTCTTGAAGCTCAGTTCCAGTTTTACTCTCTCTCTCTCTCTCTCTCTCTCTGAATACATAAGTATAATATATAAATATATTTGCTTTTGACAATG
>JAYMTT010000969.1:0-10804 GCA_036898025.1 Hypseocharis bilobata
TCTTCTTTTTTGGCAAACATATATTCAATGATGGTTGAAGCTGATCTGTGTGAGGGAGTTTGGTAGCGGAACTTGGTGCTGGAGATTGGGATCCGGTGCCGACGAAAAAGTGAGATCGGAAAAGGTGAGACAGAGAGGCGGAAAGTGAAAGATACATGAGAAAATAAGGAAAATTAAAATAAAAAAATGAACAGATCAAAGAGGTTTTAAAGTTATGCCGCGGCTCATGGCGGATCTGGTGCCGGCGAGGGCTGCTTGGCCGCGGCCGTGCAAGGCCCTAATTGTTGTTCTATGTATTGGACTTTCAACCAAACAACTATATTAAAAAATTTCAAAAAAAAAATATCGATTGAAACCTGTTCTTGTTGGAGAAAAGAAAAGAAGAGAAAAGAAAAGAAAATTTGACAGGACATTGGTCATCGGAGATGAATATTGTTTTTGTTAGTTGAAAATCCCAAGCGGGCTTATTTGTTTGATGAATTTGGATGCTAGAGGGATCTCGGCTGTTCCTGTTTTGGAAATACAAATAGTACTAGTCTGTGTTGTGTTGTGTTGTGTTGTTGGACACTCACTCTGACTCTGGTCTTCTTCTCTCATATCATATCTCACTCTGCGCATCCGTGACTTACTGCAGGTTCGAAATTGGTTCATTTGGATTTTATTTTCTCAGTTTCTTTTCTCTAAGCAAGCGTAATGATATGCTGCCCTAAGCCTCAGTTCTGTTGTGGGTGCTTTGCATTTCTCTGCAAATTTAAATTTTTCTAGCTAATCTATCTTCATAGTCTCACTCTGTTGTTTTATTGTGAACTGTCTATATATAAGCAGTTTTTTCTTTTTATTTTGTTCGGTTGGTTTGGTCATTGGTGGTTGAAATGAATGGCAAGGCCAATTAATTTTGCTGCACATGGATATGAATTAGAAAGATTACAACTACATTTTTTTACCTGAAATTTAGGACATGTTTGTTTCTAGACATTGTTTTCACAAAAGAAACAGGTGACTGACCTATATGACTGACAAGCGCACAATTATTTTCTTTTCCCAAACTTCAGTGCTTACTATCATCTGAGATAATTTGAGTTGCTAATTGCAAGTTCGAAATCAGAGTCTTATTTATAAGGGGGTTGAAGTTCTTGACTCGTGTAATTGTAAAGAACTTTCTCGTGATTATTGTTCTTACTCTACGAGCCTGCTGCCTCTGTGAGCGCTTATTTATTTATCTTTTTCTGTTCTATGTAAAATATAAAATTGAAGATGATAGGTGGTACATAAAACAGAAAAAAATAAAAAAAATTGATGACTGATCTTTTGTTTGCTGAAATCTGAATATTAATCATAATGATACTGTTGTTTTTTATTTTGTCTTTCCTGGCAGAACTGATAGTTGTGTAAGCCGTCAAGGAAAAGGAAAATGGTGCATAGCAGCATGGTTAAAGAACCAGACACAATTGAACCAGGCTATGATCGAAGAAGCGAAGTAAGAGCTTCTGATGACTCCAAAATTGGTGTTGAAGGACTTGCTGATGCCGGAGTTACTACAGTTTCTCCTATCTCTCATGAACCACCACATAACTTGGAGCCTGGAGGAGACATCAGCTTCTAATGACACACAATTTAGCATTCCTACCATAGACCTTGAAGGAATGGGCAAAAGGTGCAAAAGGACACAACGAGATTGTGGACAGAGTCCGGAGTGCATCTGAGTCCTGGGGCGTTTTTCAAGTGGTCAATCATGGGATTCCTGTGAATGCATCTGTGAGTGTTTTGGTCAATCATGGCCTATTTTTTGAGCAAGACACTGAGGTGAAGAAACAGCTGTGCATGCACAATGCCACTAGACCATTGGTATACACTTCCAATAACCAACTATATACATCTCCAGCAGCTAATTGGAGGGATACCTTTTATTGCTTAGTGGTTCCTAATCCTCCCAAAGACTTACCAGCTGTATGCAGGTATATATGTTTATGAATAGTCTTAAAAGCCTGATGATCCATGAAAAGCATGTACACTTGGGTGGCGTTTGGTTAGGGGAACGGGGGAATGAGAATGAGAATTAGAAATTATGCTTTAAATAAGAGTCAAAGAATGAAAATCACTCAAATTTGTGTTTAGATTAGGAATGATATACTCTCATCCTTCTCCCACTCCATTCCCATTCCCATTCCCTTCATTCCCTAATTGGAGAAGAGAAATGAGAATGAATGAGATTCTCATTCCTATTCCCCTTCTCTTCAAATTTTATTTACATACCTCTAAAACAAAGATCACTCAAAGCATAATTTTTCATTCCCATTCACCCCAACCAAACGCCACCTATAACTATAAATGGGAGGCAGGGGCAAAAGGCTCTGCAGAAAGTAAGAAGAGAAATGACAGATTGCTTTACTAACTGGTCGATAGTTGCGAGCTCTTCGGAGTTCTTCCCATATCCATGAGTTTCTTAAATTATCCCAATAGGTTTCCATATTCAAACCCTTGTAAAGTACACCAAATGTGGCTTCTGCCGCAATCATTCCTGTAAAAATCATGTGAAGTCAGAAACAAACAAGAAATTTGGGCAACCCTGGCATGTCTTGCTACTTCAAGTACAAATGAAAGCATTCTGGATAGATATAACATTCCTGTAATACTGCTAGTTAGGTCAAGCATGAAAATGCACTAGAAACAGTGCCAAGTTTAACTGGTTGAGGGACCTTATACATCATATTAAGTTTGCTAAAATAGTACCACATAATCAATTGAAAATCATCATCCTCTTAGGACAAATAAATACAGATATCGATATATGTATATGTGTGTCTGCATGTGACTGTTGTGTAAGGTCGTGGCCACAATCCTGTGTCTGTCTTCTTTACACCAGAACAAATGCCAAGCTGTCAAGTCCATAGGGTGGGCTCCACCAGCAGGTAGGGTCCCCCTCATGCACGTGACAGCTTGACACTGTGTATTGTACTAAGGATTGATATATATTTGGGCAAAAAGAGAAGTGCATGTAAAATAATGATTAAGACAAGTATAGTGGCATCAACAGAAGAATGCTCTTAACAGCAAATTGGAACTTCTATAATGTTAATCAAAATGAAATATTACATTTTATGTCCTCCACAAAAAATTTCTTTATAAAGATGATAGAAACTATGCTCTCTGGCAAAAAAACAATGGTGAAAGTTTCAGGCATACAATCAAATAAAGGTACCTTAGAAAAACACACTAGACATCATTTTCTAAGCAGTTTCAACCAAAATAAAGATAGCTAAGCAATTGATGCATTTTTCTTAACTCCATAGAAGGTTGGCACATTCCCATTATGTGCACGAAACTAGATCAGTCCTAGCAATTTCATCCTCGACTCCATTTCCTTTTGTTTTAAAGCATTAGTGGAAAAACGTAAGAAAAGGACTCCTACTGTTGAAGTTACAGGAAAGTCATTAAGATTAGTGTGAGTTGCACCTGATTTCATTGCAGTATGAGTTCCCTTTATCTTTGGTACATTCAAGAAACCAGCTGAACATCCAATTATGGCTCCTCCAGGAAAAACTGGATATGGAATAGACTGAAATTTAACTAGCACCACATTCATATTTGTATAACATAAAAAAACCAACAGAAAAGAAACCCAATATATAAATCGCAGCAAAATCATCAAGGAAGAATGAGAACTGATGCAGCATTTGCCATAGAAAATCATCTCGAATCAAAACTATAGGCACCTAAGGTGAGAACAACCCACACGAGGAATTCCTTATGCGCATATGAAATCTTCCATGTGTGGCAAATCCAAGGTGATACATTTATACTGTCTTTATCCAAAAGTAAATCCTATAAAAATACAGACCAATGACATACCTGAAAACCACCTTCATTTAAAGTGCGAGCACCATACTGGAGGCAAGTCCCGCCTTCCAGCAGTGTTTTGATGGCAGGATGATGTTTTAGTTTCTGATAGAACAAAAACCAATCTGTAACTACAGAGTAACATTCCAAATGATTTTATTTTGCAGATGAATTTTGAAATTATACGACCAACCAAATATTATAAAATTCTAGAAACCTACTTCTTTTAAAAAAAAAATTCACAAGGAACTGTCAATTCCATTATGCAACTGCTATAGTGAACTAATCAAAAATGTAGTTGAAATTAGGATAACCGTAACCATACAACTGCAATTTCTCCAATAAATTACTTTGCCACATTTATTAATTACATACCATTTACAATACACCACTACACCAGTAGTACATAGCTAATATGAAACAGACACCATAATGCAGTCTGTTGGAGAACATGGCATATCATGAGAAAGAAACACTAGCACAGCAAACTGATATGAAATGATTATGGACACATACACACATTTATACTCACACTCAGACTCAGATATACATATGCACAACATTTTGATGGTTCCAATGTATTCAAGGAGTGTCCAATGACCATAATGGGTTAGTGTCCAGTAAAGTTAATCTGCTGCTGAGGGCATACAAATGCTCCAACATCCCAAAAAAAAGGGATAGGGACCACTAGCACTGGTGATGCTAATTAAAGTTTAGTTTGTCCTGATATAAAAACATGGTTTAAGCATTATGGGAAAAGGCATAAAAAATGTCTCAAGGATGCTCCGTTATAACCCTAGTCTATTGGGTATGTTTCAGGAAAAGTAACGTTGTTCTCTAGGAGTTGTTGTAGATTGAATGATTTAAACTACATCCTAGGAAAGAAAAGGGCATAGCCAACGCGTCCATAAAAAATTATCAAATTAATTCTTAAGCAATTGTATGGTTATCTTGTTACTGGCTGGGAAAACACAATGCAGGTCTGATATCTGTAAACATGCAGTACCAATCATAACCCAAACAATGCATTAGAATATTAATAAAAGATGAAATCTAGTTACCTGAAACTCTTCATAAGGGTTCAAGAAAGGGTTGTGATAATTCAAAGCAACCACAAGGCCAATAGAAATCTGTGTGTTCAACCAAGAATAACAATGGATGAGCAACCAAAATCAGGATCCTTGTAATAACAATCCATGTGAATGATAATGCTCTAAAGCCCTGAGAATGAGACAAATGTTGAATCTATTAAGTCAAATATGAATAAACCATTAGGTAAATGTACATCTCAACTGCGGATAATTTCAAGTGGCTTTCAAATATTAAGTGAATACCACAATTTCTGATTCAAGAGGTAGAACAAATGAAGACGACAACGAAAATAAAAAAGATGATGGCTACAAGAAGAAAGCCATCAGAAATACTTATGACTGCTCTACACATGGTTACTGTACTATATTTTAGACGGAGACTAGGAGCAATATAAACAATTGAGCCCATAATAAGAAGTGCACTTTCATGTAAGATACTGCATGCCCAGTTTTCAAGCTGCAAATAGATACTTCATGACATCATGGAAATTCATTAGATTTTTTCTATATTAATTTCAAATCACCTTTACAATAGCTTTGGATATCACACTAAAGTTTAGAAAAAGGTCCAAAATCAGGGGCAGATATGGCCCACCTGTTGTCCAACCAGACACAATATGTTTGCCGTCAACATAACAAGAGTATTGTTCAGGTCCTAATGTAGCCTACGTTCAGTATAATAATGTTTTTATCATCAGAACAAATACATTAGGGTCAATTTTGTTCAAATATATATAGTTCCAGATATATTTATCACTTCATAGTACTCTAAATACATATAATTATATGGGACAAGTGGTAGATGAAGAAAAATAATTTCTTATCCTCTGCCTAGATTTAAGTAATGAGTGTATGGTACATGCAATTAGAAGGATCTCAAGAAGGAAATTCTTTCCTAATGAATCAATCAATCTTGATGATCAGATTATCCATATTCACAGAACCTTTTGTTTTACCAAAGAAATGAGACAGATAAAACACGAAGATGGAAAATCCAATTCACCAAACCAAATTTCAAGCATCCCTGACATACCCATCCAAGTTGCCAAGCCACAAATAATAGAAAACATACATAAGTAAATGAAATCACACAACCAAATGGAGGGGAATGAAGCAAGCAAAAACCATGATACCATTCTATCATTCATGTGATATAGAAATGATCCACCATAAGTGTTGTGATCCAAGGGCCAACCCAAGGTGTGAAGCACAGCTCCAGGTGTATGTTTGTCCTCATCGATTTCCCAAACCTGAGTACGACACACAATTAAATTTAGGAACAAGCTGAAAGATATATTTGATATACATAATGTGAGTGAGACCAAGGAGATTCTCCGGTGTCACGCTCTAAAGAGGATTGGAAAAGATTTACTTGGCCTTTTCTTTTGCTATCTATACTAAAAGGCCTGGAAATTATTTGCAGAAGAATTTTTTTTATATAAGAAAATAAAATGTGTTGAAAAATAGAAAGCTATAGCATGAAGAGAGAGAGGGAGAGAGAGAGAGAGAGAGAGGGAGAGCTGTTAACCTGCTGCCCACTAAACATAAAAACAAAAACACTACTATCTTGTCTAAATATCAGCATGCACTTAAAGTAAGTACCTGAAGTATCTAGTTTGTTCTGATTGGGAAGACAGAATACAGAGTAACATAACTAGAGGGAAAATATATAAATTGCTGACAATCACATCCAGTTTAAAGTATGACTGGTGTAGGAAGTAGGTACCTCTTTAATTCCCAAAGCATAAGTCTGGTGTTGTGCATGCGCCTTCTCTCTTAAGTTGTATTTCTTCATTATTTTCTGTTAACACCGGAGAAAGGGATCATGCCTTTAGAAGGAAGTCTGATAGGCAAAGAATGAAAGTTTAGAGCAACAACTTCAGCTACAAAATTCTTTCAGAGAACCTCTGATAATGATCCTCGACATCCTTCGGCAAAAAGCATTGTACGCCCTGTAAAGCGATCTCACTTGTTTAACTCCGTATATGGAAACTACAAGATAATTATACAAAAGTATATTATCCTAAAGCATGGCATATATGTAGTGGTAATTCAATGAGTATAAGTATGCGATGACATACGTAGGTAGACATCTATGGGAATTCAGTTTACAGGCAGCTTTATATATTGTGTCTGGCATACGATTGAGAATATGCTCAAAGGTGAAACATTATAGAGAGATTTGAGAAAATACAGCAAGAAAGTGATCACATATAATCTCATTAGCTCTGACTTATGCTGAAAAACGTATTCCCTTAATCTGCAAACTTTTACCTTAAAAAAATTTTAGGGCAAAATCTTCTGACACCCCCGGGACTTTAACATTTTTTGAACTTAGCCCCTACACTAAAAATTCTATTGTTTTGCTCCCTTACACTGACAATAAATGATGATTTTGACCCTTTTTCATACGGAATGATAAAATTATCAGATCATGTTCTGAGTTAGCACAAAGCATAAAAGATAACTTCACTCCTAATAGATTGTGATTAACATTTTACCCTTAACTGGTTCAATTTACGACCTTTTCGCTTCTCCTTTCCCTCAATTCTCTTTCTACATCTACTCTCTTCTCCCCTCTTCTCTCACTTCCTTCTCCCTCAATCGACCCACAACTAGATCATATGCAACCATCACCACCCATTGAATGGTTTCCCCTTGCCCTCGCTCTCATTGAATCCGCGAAATAGCTGACATGACAAAGTATAACCAGTTTTGGGATTTTTACAAATTTAAGTCAGTGTAGGGGTCCAAACAACTTTTTCTGGTGTGGGGGCTAAGTGCAAAAAATGTTAAAGTCCTGGGAGTGTCGAAAGATTTTACCCTTTTTTCTTGTGATCACTTGCTCTTCCTGTGTTAAGAATGTACATAGAGACTAAACTAAAAGATTGCAATGGAGTTACTGAGACAAAGGGATGGAAATAAGTCTATAAGTAGATTAAAATCTTGCTTATAGGAAAATTTAACTGTATATAGATTATTACTTATGTAACATCCAAATCTTGCTTACGTTCACACTACTGTAGAGCAAGTTTGAGTTTCCAAACTTGTGTAAGGCAGATCAAACCCAATCCTGCTTAGTTATCATGGTAAAGTTAATTGACGACTTTTAAAATGACAATACCAACATGTCATGACAGCATGCATGTCAAACAAGCGGAGTGGCCCAACTTTTCTGCCTTGAAGATTTCATACAATGTGAGTGTCTAGAAAAAGAGAACCTGCCTCTCAATTCTACACCACGCTGAAAAGTGTCCTTCCTTGAACCATCTTTGGCAACTCCCATATCATTTGTTCCTATGCCAATAACCTTGTCATTTGCATCATATAGTATC
The DNA here is from genome assembly GCA_036898025.1 of Hypseocharis bilobata. NCBI lineage: Eukaryota > Viridiplantae > Streptophyta > Magnoliopsida > Geraniales > Geraniaceae > Hypseocharis > Hypseocharis bilobata. Next base: position 8,264 of record JAYMTT010000969.1, read on the forward strand.
TGAAAAGTTACAAAAATTTGTAAATAAAGTATTAAAAAGTCTTCAGCAATGAGAAGAGTCATAAAGAGGAGCAAGGAGCACCTCACTGGCAGCAAAGCCTGGATATATTTCTACTCCCAATTCTTCAGCTTTTACTCCCATCCAACGGACCAATTGACTCAAACTACATGACAGGACCACCATAATAAGTTCGCTTACAGCAATTGGTAACTTAGAAAGCAAATAAAGGACTAACAAAATGAAAATGCATTAAAAAAAGAAGAAGATAAAAGCATGTAAATAAGTAAAGAAAAAGTCAATATAAAATTTGACGGAGTAACAACAAAATATTGCAAAAAATGAAATGGCTAGCAAATAAGAGCTAAACAAGTAACTTTATAGTCTTATTTCACCCTTCTTTCTACATCCAGACTCACTCTAAATAATAGCATACCAGCTAACTCTTAGAGACTCCAGTATAGAGCTGTTAAATAAGAATAAAACTTTCAAGACGAAAAGATCCATTTTATGCTATATGAGGAGTGCAAGGCCCAATGCATCACCCACAAAAAATTTCAGGCACTTTTATGACTTAATCTTCCATAAAGGCAAAATATGAGCGACAGCTTCACTGAAAAATACTGGGCAGGTAAAAGATCACTAGATATGAACATAGTTTTCTAAAAGGATGCTCCAAACAGTAAGGCTACCTTCAATAACTACCTTATGACGTAATTTCCCTTGTTGTCAAATGGACATGGAAGTGAAAAGGCACGATCTTTTGTAAGAAACCAAAACTTGTCAGAAGAAACAGGGATACTGATTGGTGCCTGCCAACACAATTAACAAAGAACACGCACTAGAATCAAAAGAAAGTAACAGCTATTATATACTTACATACCAAGTCATAAAAAAAAATAGCACTTTTCTCCTCCACCTTATTAACAAATAAATTACTGTTGTTTTTTTATCAGTCCAAGTTCCCCACCTTGACAAAGTTAGACACGCTTGATTGTAATTACTAAAAATGAAAGTTCTGTCTGGATTTTTGAACACATAACCAACCAGAAATGTAGGAAAGAAACTACTTATTATCTATTCAGAAGAACCATAAAGTGACGTTCATAAGGAAAATCAAACATAGTTGGTTCTTTCATGAAGAACATAGCAAGAGTGTAACTTTGCTTCATTTTACTATAAATAGTGATTAAGCATGTCACGTTGCTCAAAAACATACATCCCTCTAAAACGGACATGATTTATTCCGATAAGTAACTTAAATCAGAAAAGTAAGAAATGAAATAGTAACTACTACAAGGCACCTCTTCCTGCTTCCATTGTGGGAGAAGTTCATCCAATGCCCGGGGCTCAAAAACATTCCCAGATAGAATGTGGGCACCTATAATCACGAGGGAGTCATGAAACCAGTGAGCAGAACTTGGACAAAACATACACAAACAAATCAGAACTTTCAAATTTTAATTCAAACACAATCTGCAATAAATAAAAAAACTCAATGTGACTAAATTCAACATACCCACTTCAGCTCCTTTCTCGACAACACATACTGATAAATCAACATCCTGTTCACGGCACATTTGCTTCAACCGTATTGCAGCTGATAAACCAGCTGGCCCTGCCCCGACAACAACAACATCGTACTCTATCGACTCTCGGTCCGCTTCACTACTGAATCTCCTCCTTAATTCACCCCCAAAAACCCGAACCCTTAAAAACCCACTTCCATTTCTTTCACGAATCCTCAAATTATTACATCTAATCGCATATCCAGATGAGGAAACCCCTCTAAAACCAGATTGGGAGCCTAAAGAACTTGAATTTACATCGAAACGGCGAGAAAATGGATACCCATTTGAAGTTGGGATTCGACATGCGGAACTGGATGGGCCATTTGATGATTGATCGAGTGTTCTGGTTTGATCCGATGAACTGCAGAAATGGGTATTCAACTGGGAATTGATCGAATAAGATGATGATATCGAGCTGTAATTTCTAAAAGTGCCGGATTTTGATTTGGAGAGCAACAGAAACCTGAGCATGATTTTTGTGAATGATGAGTGATGAAGACAATACACAACAATTACAAACGTTTGATAATTTTGAGAATGATGCTTATATATATATATATTGTATGTAATGTATCGTCCTAGGATGATGAAGCTGATGATGTGTTGCTAGCTCATCAGAATTAAGATCGAATCATGATGGTTCGTCAATTCTTATCTCTCAGTTTCTTCAATTTTGTTTTGTGATTGTCGTGTCAACACAGAATAAATGGGTAAATAATCCAGTTCTTCCCAACCGTTGGATGAGTCTTAAGTGTTCAAAACTTATGGGTTCATTTCAGCAACACACACGGCATAGTAGGATGCTTACACGTGTTCATCTAATTAGTGATCTGGGCAAAAGAATAGGCCCCACCACCACCGGTCTATAAATTCCGAGATTCACGTCCCGGTCCGGTCTGTGATTGTGTGAATCTTTTTTCAAGTACTACCACAATGGCTTCCATGAATCGAAAAGATCGGAGCTGAAGCGGCG
>JAYMTT010000970.1:0-10803 GCA_036898025.1 Hypseocharis bilobata
TAAAAATTATCGTGTCAGTATTGTCGTGTCGCTTGTCGCCATGTCAGTGTCCGTGCAACATAAGTGAGATCATGCACCATGAAAGAGTAAGGAAAGTGATGGACATGCAAAGTCAATGATTCAAGTACATCTGCCATGTTATTGAATTAATTCTTGCTTTTCTGTATTTTTTTCTGTATTTTTTTATAGTTTTTAGATTTTTATAAATTTTAAATTATTTTCAAAAAAATGAAAATAATTATGACACCATCTATCGAGGGCACCTAAAAAGAAAAACACGTAAAATATTGCATCCTGAAACCTACGGCACAGTTCTCCTGGTCATGCTATCAAAAATATTTCACATGTTTCAAAATTAAACTCAGTAATTTAAACCAATTCGGCAATAATTGATATAAAATTATCATATTAAAAATATTAATTGACATACTCGTGGTTGACCAATAAAAAATATTGATACTACATGCTAAGAAGATTTTATACATGGATAAACTAGCAACAGTATTATAATTTCATAAAGGAAAAAAAATTTAAATAAAGAAGAAAAGAAGAAAGTAATGAGAAGAATTTAAGAAACTAAACCATTGCAAGATGATATCACTACATTTCTTTTTCTTTTCTTTTTTATACACAGGCCCAAGACCAAGAGATTACAGAGCAACCCAGAATATTGTTTGATAAGGACAATGAAAAGAAAAAGTCCCAAAGGATAACCCTCTGCCATGCCAATCTGCAAAACCACTACCTTCATTTTATCTTCTTTCTTTTTTTTTCTTTTTTTTTGAGTATTATTTTAGGTGCCATTGACTTTTCTAAAAGATTAAGGCAAAAGCTGGCTATTAATGGCCCTACTGGAAGTGAATGTGCCATCACCATGTATAGCTAACATTTCTCTTGGTAAGCCATTCCCATATTTTATTAAGGATAACAAGAATCCCATGCAAAAACACCAAAGATACCAATCACAAAACTCATTTGCAGAAACAATGCTATTAAATCATGAATCATTCTTGGACACTGAGAATATTTCAAATTTCAAAACTGAAACCGACATACATGCTGCCACAAAATGGTCTTACAAAACATGAACCAGATTTCTTACAAGCTGCAACTGGAATATGGATAATTTCTTTTCTTCGCGAACATACACATGGCACGAGGTTCCTAATCCTAAACCCAGACATCTAAAACATCTCTTTATCTCAAACCATTTCAATTCCTCAGAACAATTCCACATAAATCATCCTGCAGTAAAATATTTTTTGGAAAAAAAAAAAATTCCATCCATTCGTATCACGATAACTTGTACTGATGGATAAGTGTAAGCGCATCCCATGAAAGACAACTCATCATCCCATGAAAGATAACTCATTTTGTCCGTCTCCGCCTATCCCTGTCCCTCTCTCGGCCTCTATCTCTGTCATGATCATCTCTCTCTCTGCTTCCGCTCTTTTCACGGTCTCGGTCCCTAACCCTTTCACTTTCCAAATCATGGGATCTATCTCTATCTCTATCCCTCTCTCCTCTGTGCCGTTCCCTATCTCTGTCTAAATCATTTTCCCTGTCCCTGTCTCTATCTCTGTTAGATGATCTCCTCTTTGGGCTCTCACTTAGGCTTCCGCTACGGTGTCGCTTTCTTGAGGAATCACGGCTATCATCACATCGGTCCCTCCTCTCTGCAGTTTGAAAAAGAATGGGAAAAGAATCATACATACACTCTAAGCATTATAAGAGAAGAGTGTAAGCTTAATAGCCTAGCGTACTTGTCCACCAGAAAATAAATATATTAATGGCCATGAGATGAGAGAAAAGAAAAAGTACACGTATGAAAAAATCTATAATAAAAAAATGTGGGTGCATTAGGAGCTGTTACAGGAGATATATATGACCGTCCATTTTTTTCTAATATATGACATCATAAATTACATTATTAAACATCATAGTAGAGCAAAAACTTGGTTTTGACAAGCAGTTTGGAATCAGTAACCATATAGCTGCATAACAGCAATTATTCATGTAATGCAAGTAAAAAAAATATAGCTCAGCACCTTCATCATAAATGGGCACCACTCTGCTAATTATTAACTTTTCTATTAAAAATAGTAATAAAGCCTTTCACTTACTGGGATCAAAAAAGTTCATGTTACACTCTTCAACCACACAAATACTAATGTCAAACATGACAAGACATGCATTTTGGGTGCAAAACACACCCAGAATCAGAAACAGTCCAACAAACATGTCAATGAAGGAACCGATCCAACCCCACATGCTTAATCAACTTAGTCAAATGCAACCCCAATTTGAAAATTTCTCAAAAATGATTCAAGTAATTATAGTTCTAGATTTTGAAGTGTATATACCCAAACCTCAACATTTTGCAGAGGAAACATGAAACTCACAGTATGTATGAAATAATATAATAACCAGTGAGATATTAGACAGATTGCTTACTAAATGAACACTTACTGTTGTTCCCAGGAACATCTTCATTAGAATCTGATAACCCATATTCAGATTGTAGCCGTTTACGATGGATTGCAACTTTTCTCTCAATTTCCTCCGAATTTTTTATCCCCCGGTCCTCAAGAGATTCACGATACTCTATTAAAGCAACCTCCAGACGTCTCAACTTTTGTCTGCAGTGAGAGAAGACAGTCAATCACCATATACTAGGACTATATAATGGTGCAAGAGATACATGTAACCATTAGACATTATTTGTATATTAAATGAATATCCTTTTGTACATACAATAAACTGATTTCTTGTGTACATAAAATGAAATGGTTTTTTTGTCATGCAAGCCATTTGAAGATAGAAAGATCCCTAATATTAACTGTAACCATTGAGCCCACCTTCTGCCTTAGGTGGTGGCAGGATGGAGTGGAAAAAATCAAAAGAACGAAAAAGGAGAAGAAACTGGAAGAGAGATAATCCTCGAGACTCGAGAGTTTGGTCGGCTTTAGCAATTATAATTAAGAAACAAGAAAGAAAGAAAGAAAGAACAATAAGATCCTTCTTTCAAATGCAAAGAAGAATTCTAAAACCGTCATCTAAAATGAAACTAAAGGAATTGACTACAGCACAAGTGTGGTACCTCTGCTCTTCATTCATTCCAGTGTCAGGTTGTGATGGAATGCTTGCTTCAGTTGCAATCTCCATTTCATCAGCTTTACTAGGACCATCGCCCGCGGTCTCACTACCAGAAGATGAGTAACTTAGGCCCAATCCTCTAGAATTTCTCTTTTGTTCATCATCACTTTCATCATCCTCTCGAGCCCATTTGGAGGCTGGCAAAACAGGATCATTCTTCTCTTTCCTTGTGAAGGCTTTTAGTTCAGGTTGTGGAATGGGCAAGGTCGGAGCTAAAGGTGCAGATCCTTGGCCTTGGGACAGCATCTCCTCTTCCGCATAACGATCCAACCATGGCAAACCTGCTGACTCAGGTTCAACATTCACTTCTCTTCGACCACTTGCATATCTACCTGAATTTGAATGGCCCTGTGTATATTTTAGGTCATCATCTAGTTCATATCCCCTCTGTTTTTCTGCCTCTTCCAGGTATAGCAATCTGGCAACCATCATTTCTCTACCACCAACAAGTGACAATCCATTATGTCTGCAACGTCTCTCCAGCTCAGCAAGGGGAAGACTCATCAGCTCCTTCGTAGCTGCTCCTCTACCCATTGCCAATGCAGCATCTTGATTGGTCTTACCCCCTTCACCAATATCTTCAGAGTTAGTCTGCTTTTCTATATCTGGTGCATCACCACAAATAGAATGAAAAGGGATTACACCAGAGCTCCCAGAACGAAGAAAAGTAGCTCGTAATCCATTTACATATGCATCTGAGAACAAAAACCAGTCCGACCATACTTGGAGTACTTTCATGACTCGCTCCTGCAGCACATAAGGCAAAGCAAAACAACATTAAGACCAGAAGAAGAAATAAACCAAAAGCTGCAGAATGATGATTGGGCTGTTGGGGTTTGGACATCTTACCTTTAGTGCCTCGGCAGTTATTCTGCCCGTTACACTACGATACAGGTCATTAAAGCTCTCCACAATGTCGGGTAAAGTTGCTTCAAACTTGGTACGGTATGCAGATGCATTTTTTACAGGAGCACTACTATTATGAAGGATATCGGAGACAAGCATGAGCCTAGCAACTTTCGTCGGTATCGGGGTCTCTTTAAGAGTCAAAGATTCTGTCAGAACTTCTACTACCTGCAATACAGCAGACCATTTAAACTAGAGAAAAGACTTGTGACAGTTGAAACTGAATTTGGCCCTCTCTCTTTCTTCTTTTTTCTATTCTAAAATTTAAAAATAAAAAATAAATCTTCTTGTTTGGTAATTAATAAATCTCCAGTTCAAAATTATAAAGTCATGTAATGTGTCATAACCAGATGAAATTGCAGCTCAAAAGTTAACAGCAGTTCAAAGATACATTCAATTAAACCAATACATGACGTGAGAACTCACAGGTGAAATGACAAGAAAACTCAAAAAACCAAGAACATCTCAGTCATAGTCCTAATATCACATTACCTCTCCAGCAGCATCAGCATTATCCAAAGCAAAACCCATGGCTTCTTTTATCTGACTCCTCTCCAATGTTAGTGCACGTAGCATATCCTCAAATTCATCCCTCTGTGGATCAGTAAGGGTCCGTTCTGGCTCCAAACGCTGAAAAAAAGTTGAACATAAAAAGAGTTCTTATCTTTGAAAGAAACTTCTCCTCGACACACACACACACACACACACTGTTAATAGATTTTTCAATAGCACAAATACCCTGCTTCTTCCTGCAGCATATGTTGTACCAGTCTCCTTTTCGTGCTCTGGGCTTTTAACTGTTGGTAGAGGTGGTGGTATCCATCTGGAAATAAAAACAAGTAAATGTTTTGAATCAATATTGTGGTGTTCACATCCACTTATTCATACAAGTATACGAACTTTACGACATATCTTGATATCAGCTCATTAAAAGATCAATCAACAGGCCTTTTATTACCTTCCACTACCAGTTATCATGATGAAAGGTTCTGTACGCCACCTTTGAAGAGTGTCACCCTGCATTCAAGTCAATAAAAATTAATACCAAGGCAAACTTTTCAAACAGGAATATTAAATCACCTTCATACAAAAATAAATATAAAAAAGAAAAACACTATACTTTAACATATTACACTAGTAACAACTAAGGAGGTCCAATGGCTTTGTAACCTCATAAAATCCAATAACAGGCACAGAGGCTGCTGTTATGAGCACAAATTTGCAAAGGAAAACAAGGCATGCTACTTGGGAATTTAATTACCTGGGCAAATGAATAGAGCCTCCAAACGTAGTACGTATGTTCCTTCGAGCCCAACTCAAACAAGAAACTGAAAAGAGGATTCCCACGACCTCTCTCCATAATTGCTTGTTCAAATGCACAGCCCCCATCAAGAACATATAGAGCCATTGTATCAATCATATGGCGCAGATGTTCCTCGTCAGGTGGAACAACCTTTATATCTGGAACATTTGGAGTAAGAACCTGACACCAAAATCAACAAGATGAACAAAGAATAAAAATAATATCAAATCAAATGTGCGCCAAAAAAAAAGGAATATAATAAATAGTTTTCAGACTCCATAAGTCAGCATCTAGCCATGACAATAGGATAAATAGACAATGAAGCAAAGACACAAAACTAGACTGGGAGACTGTGATGGAAGACCCTTTACTAAACTGACAACTGGTAGTTTGGTCATGTCACTCAAGGGCCATCTAGAACTAGCTTCAACTCTGACAATGATGGAATTTCAGGACCTAAGTCAGTCCACTTGCAAATCCACATAGACAACACACAAATCCCAACCTAACCATTTAGTCCATCATCCCTTAATAATTACAAAGAACCACCTTTTTCTTTTGGCACATGTTTTCAACAAGACGTGCTTAAGCAGGGTTAACAAAAAGCGTGTAATACACTTCCCACTACACCAAAATAACTTAGTTTGCTTACAAGTCACGGCCCAGTCAGTTCTTGCGCTCCACACATATGCAACTCCAGCCAATAATACATCAATAATAAACTGATAACAGTTAGCAAATATAGCTAACTTTGAGATGGACTATATGTTTTCTAATGAAAGGTTATGAGCAATCTAGAAACATAACAGGAAGGTCAACTTATTTGAGGTGATACATAGGCATAAAAGGTGAACTCTACTATGTGCCAAACATCCAACTAAAATCCAACATCCAAGGCACAAAGGATGCTAACTGACGTTTGTGAAGCAATACATATTAGTTTGTTTCCAATAATTCACCAGATCAATATAATTAACCTACCAGTTCAGAATTCTGACTTGGGACAGAAGTTACTGGAGGACCTGATGGACCAGACAAGACCACAGTGCTACCCTGTCGATAAAAACAGAGAAAATATTTCAAAATTAAAACATAGATCAGCAGCTTTTTCAGAATTCATGCTACAAAGGAAACCCTTCATTGAGGTGGATGGTTAATCTTTAAAGCCATCAAATTATTGAAAGAAAAAAAGGAAAAGCGTATTAAAGATTGAAAAAGATGAATGTTCATTTTTTCCAAAAGAAAAAATAATAAATAATAATAGCAAACCTCCTTGCTCCGGATGGCCATGTGCCCTGGTGGGGGAGCTGGTAGTGCTTGTGATGGCAGAGCAACAGATTTACCCCATCCAATCTTTAACTCGTACTCATAAACAACAACCCCTGACACATAGAATATTCTGTCTTCAGTCCTTTGTTATCCTCAATTTTTTATAGACAAATTTGTAATATGGAAATTATACAGACCAACCATAGACTTGAACAATGCAACAAGAGCAGGAGTTTAAGCATTTAAATATTTCATCACAAATGAAGTTAGTTGTACTATGTATGAAAAGGCTACTTAGAAATATACCTTGCATTTCATCTTTTGCAGCCTGTCCATCAGCTCTGTTCATGAAAGCAACAAAGCCACAATTTCTTTGCCGCCTTCGCTCCTCCTCCGTTCTAGGCCACATTATTTTTACACTCGCAATAGGTCCAAATCTTCCAAAAGTCCGCAGAAGAAAATTTTCATCAACCTGAAAACATTATGAACATGAATGCATCAGCATATTCCCAGTTTCAGAATTGACACAGCAATGATGAAGATATCTATAAAAGATATCAAAGCAATATTCAAACCTGTGGCGAGAGATTTCCAACATAGAGGTTAGTAGTTTGTGGGTCACCGTCATCAAATGATCCTGGAAGCTTTCCACTTGGATCGAAGTCATCAGGTAATTCATCAAATCGACTAGATGGCTGAATAGCAGTAGCCTTGGTAAGAGACTCGTGTGCTCAGGAAAATAATCAGAGAAAGATGCAAACATGAACAATGCAAAAGAATAAATCAACTGGACAGTATGATAAGATGACTTGCATATCAAAATTTGTTATTAGTGATTCAAAGGACTATAAGTTACAAAAAATCTCAAAACAAATTCACACACATTGCATGCACATGGGATCTGTATATGTGTCTAAACCTATAGCCTTGCAAAAGTCCTTCCAAAAACAGGTTCAGAGGAAGTGTTTAAGAGTGTGTGCGAGTGTGTGTGTGTCAGAAGAGAGAGAGAGAGAGAGAGAGAGCAATTAGAAAATGAACAGAAGAAAACCAACTTGCATTTCGGAAGGACAGAAAGCAAATTACTAAGAAGAGCACTTACTACAGAACTTTCAACGTGGCGCCCCTCACGCCTATGTTCACGCTCCTGATTCCGCCTCTCCCTCATCTCTTGTTCATGCTTCAGTTCCTCCATAAAATGATCTATATTCCTAGATTTCCCTTTTTCTTTCTCCTTAGGCTTATCCTCCTCTTTCTACAAGTGATGGAAAAGGTTTAGAACAATGTAGAGCCTCAATAATACTACAAATAAACAACATCACTTAAATTGTGATACTAACCTTCTTCTCAGATTCTTTTCCCTTTGAGGCCAAAGGAGGTGGTATAAAAGACGGAACATACCTGCAGTAGGATAATTAAAGGCAGACACTCATTTGCCAAAGCATTTCCCGTAGGAGCGTATGATGAGATAAAGAGAAAAAGAGAGCTAGACATGACACTAGATCAGCCACTTAACAGCTTGATTCTAACTTGACACTAGTCTTAAAAGGTATAACCAATTCATAACTTCCAATGTTAAAGATTCCAGTCGAGTCGCAGAACAAGGCAATCAAGCAAGAGGTTTGAATTGAACATTTTAAGAGCAGAAGATGCCCCTAAAAATTAAAGTTACCAGTCTCCCTAACCTTTGATGAAAAAGTTGATTTTCCTCAGAATAAAATTTACAATAGTGAGAGGTTTCGATATAGAATAATATTAAAAGGAGTCCTTCCTTACTACTCAGAAGCAGGCTTCAAAACAAACACTCATCATCAGAGAATAACTCTCAGATTCATCAACACAATGCCTGACAAATCTAGGAAGGGAGGTTCACCCCAGCAATCTTGGAGGTAAATTTCGTGTTAGGAAAGTGATCTAACTCTTTTTCCGCATTAAGAGGCATCCCTTAGAAAAAAATTCCCCCAAAGTGAAGATTGAAAAGAAGACAAGTATAGCGATATGATATGTTTTACTGAAAGCGAAATTCAACATCCTTTCAAAAGCCCAAGTAACACAAGTGGTAACATAAACAGCATTCACCTTTATCCTCATAGAAACTTTTTTTCAAAAAAGAACCCAAATTTTCCTTCATTTTTGTAGTAAGATAACAACAAACAGGTTTTTTTAACCTTTCTGATATCACACAATGTCTTCAGTACAATTGCTCTGATGGTCTGACCATATACTACATTTTTGCTAATGTCAATAAATTATTGGGGTTCTTAACATGTTTATTGAAGTATATGAGAGAAATGTTCACTTAAAATGGTTGATAGAGAACAATAACTACTTTGACTTATTTTATACTGATAACATGGTTGATAAATTTGCAATACCAAAAGAAGAGGCAATCACTTCAAAAATATCTTTTTTCCCCAAATATCAATCAGATTGTAGCATATCTACAAAACACACAATATTTTTCCTGTAGTCTGCAAGATATCTAAAATGCCAAAAAAATTCCAGCTAGAAATATATTATTCCCCCCCTCAGATTTTCATTGAGAATGCTAGTTATCATGTGTACACAAACAAATGACTGATAGTTCCATACAGGAGAAGCATTCTGAGTTTGATATTTTTTAACACAAGTAAAAAAAGCAACTCTACTCGTGTTCTTCCACAGTTCAGCATTTGATATGCTTGCAATGCTACTGAATCATATCAGCTTAGGGTGCAACAAAATTGATGAATTATTGCAACATTTTTCAACAGGAATATCATCAATGATTGACCATGACATACAACGTATTGTTTGTGTTTAATGAGCAGCCAGATCTGAACTACCATGTTGTAGCATAAAAAATATCAACTAGCGAGAAGCTTGGAAATAAGAAAGTTAACTCCAAGTTTCAGAATCAAATCTAGTTTTAGCATGGAGATATTAAGGGAACAAAGCCATTGATGAGTGAAAATGAAAATGCAAAAAAACACAAAACTATAATTCCTTAATTAATAAAACTTAGGATGGTTGCTTCATAATATGCATCTGATTATTTACTATAAGGAATTAGAAAAAAATCAGCACCAAAAACATATTTTTCAGTGCTGAGATGTTTAGAGGGACACGCATGAAAGTACTCTCCTAACTCTTTTAGGTTAATAAACCTAAACAATGAAAAGCTACATCTGAGGATATCCCCGTATAAGTCTCCTACTCATGATACCTCATCAAAAGAGCATTGCAACATTGTCAATCAAAAGTATTTATTTACCTACTTCCCTTCTTTGGACCAGATACCCCATCTTTGGACTTTTCACCTGCCATCCGTGAATGAATAAAAACGCCCATACTTTTATTAATGTGTTCCCGTAATAATAGAAAACTATTCATTTATCCATAGTGCGAAACAAAACAAGAATAATACAAAATGATAAATGCTGAAACTATAATAACCGAAGCCAACAAGAAGCAGCACGGTTAAACTGACCTTCAGAATCAGCCTTCAATTTGTCATTGGTGTTAATTGTTCCTCCGCGAACAAAAGCCTTGGTTCCAGGTGTGGTATCCCCTTGAAATGACTCTACAAACTCTGCATACAAACGAGCTGTCTCATCCTCTGCCCTCTGCAAAAAAATAAAAAATCCCATTAAGATGAATTGTAAATCTTTTTTCTACAGCGTAACTGATAAGCTTGAGCAGGACTGGCAGGAATCATGCCTTTTTCTTTGCTTCTTCCTCCTCTCTGTGCTTCTGAAAAGGCGTCTTTTTCCTTGTAATGGAGAAGGAACTCATTCTTGCATAGAGTACTGAGACCCATTACACAAAACCCATCAAACGTCAAAACCAGTAAAATAATCATAAACACAAACCTTTAAAAACTCAAATTTCAAATGCATCCAATGCAGCCCCACCACAACCAACCCCACCACAAATCTCTACAAATATTCGAAAACTAGGGATTCCAACATGAAACAAAATCCCCATATCCAATCAAACCAACCAATAAGAAAAATCTTTTATTCCAATTTCCCTCAACACCCGTTATCAGAATCAAACCTAAATTAATCAGTTCCCTTAAATTTATGAGCTAGAATCAAACGACCCAAGTAGGGTTACAAGCTATTGAACCAAAAGCAAACGCCTAATTCAACAGAAACAACTAAATGCTCAGACCGGTAACAATATACATC
>JAYMTT010000971.1:0-10799 GCA_036898025.1 Hypseocharis bilobata
TCCTGTTATATGCCCAAAACCCCAGCCAAGAGGTTCAGTATATGCAAAGTTTGACGACATAGTTTTGCTAACTGAGGGTGAACTTGTTTACGCTGGTCCTGCACATGACAAACCACTGGCATACTTCTCTACATTTGGGTTGTCAGCTAATCCTTGTCTTTGCTGTATCTATATGTTTACTACTTATAATTGTTACTTTCATGTCAAAAGTCATTTGTTAGATCTATCATTATTAAAGGCGTAAATAGTACTAAAATATGTCTAGACAGCTTAAAGAAGTTTCTAGAATTTTCTGCCTGGTTCTCTTGCATCTCAGATCTATGAACGTATCGCTTGTGGTAGTGATTACAGCCAAGACTTAACAAGATTGAGTAAAACTGACTAAGTTCACTTGGCCTTAACAAGATTGAGTAAAACTGACTAAGTTCACTTGGCTAAAGGCTGTGAACAAAAGTGACTATATTTCGTATGGGTAGCTTTTCATACAGGAAACATTGGGTTATGCATGCCACTTTAAATTTGGATGCAAAATTTGCAATGATGCAAAAATTCATAAAATAATATCACATGTCAAGGATATGGTAGTATTGTGTGATACTTTTTTACCAAATACAGTTGAACCACATAGGGTCAGCTATATGGATATTGAAGTCCTCAATGCGTACCTTACCAAGTTTTGTTTCCAGTTTATAACAATTTCATTTGCATTTTTTTATTTGAGATTTTCTGGGGCTTTTATTATTATTTCATCCTAAATGGCAAATACTTATTCTAAATGCTTATATAGCTTCCATATTGCGATCATTAACTTCTAGATATACTGACTAATTGATGATCGATGCAACAGGTATAAATGCCCAGATCATGAAAATCCTGCTGAGTTTTTGGCTGATCTCATATCTATTGACTACAGTTCTGATGAAAGTGTCTATAGTTCTCATAAAAGGATAGATAGTCTCGTTGAGGCCTTTTCACAACAATCCTCATTAATTCTTTATGCAACTCCTCTAACCAGAATGGAGACACCCAAGAATAGCATAAAGCCCAGCAACAAATCTATTCTTAAGAGGAAAGGGGGTTGGTGGAGGCAATTCTGCTTGCTCCTTAAGCGTGCATGGATGCAGGTTTGGCTTTCAACTATCACCATATTAGCTTGACAAGAAGTTGATTGCAGTGGTGGCATTGTATTTGATTGACTATGCTAAATCAGTGCTTTTGGGTTTTCTTAATTGCTTTTGCAACCAAGCAGACAAGCCTTTGAGCAACCTGCTTTAATCGGTTTCTCCCAATTTAATGATTAAATTATTTTGTTGCCACCACAGGCAGCGTAAAGATAACTAATCTAGAGGCTAATACCATAGGTTGTTTTAAAAAATGCTTCTACCTGGCTTGCAGTGATTATTCTGCTTTTTGTAGTTTATGCTTCAAAGATGTTATTCTAGTGGTCATAACTTCTGCTCCTCATTTTAGCTGATTGTCACCTTGCATGGTTGACTAGGCTTCTCGTGATGGACCAACAAACAAAGTTCGGGCAAGAATGTCAATTGCATCAGCTATAATATTTGGGTCAGTTTTCTGGAGAATGGGAAGGTCACAGACATCCATACAAGACAGAATGGGATTGCTTCAGGTATATGAATGCTATCGTCCCCTTTTCACTCCATTGTATTAAGATCTGGCGTCTTTTGTAATGCACTCTAGATTTATAAAGCAAGTGGGCAATCTTGTTGAGTTATAGCAATAAAATCTTCATACTCCAGTATCTCCAAATGTATTCCTCTGCACTGTCCAGAAGTGGACCGATAACAGAAACCCTAGCCAATCTCTCTAACAAACTGCGCCAACCTATTATACTCATATTTTCTGCTTTTTAAGTTATAATAATGTGAAGCATTCTGTGTACCGATTTATCTTTCTGGTAACTGTGCCTTATTCTATGTATTTTGTCCTTGTAGTCCAAGCTTCTCCCCCTTTGAAATATACTGAAAGTTGAAACGGTTGGTAAAAAAAATAATGAAATAATTGGAAATTGGCAGTTACTTCAGACTGTTCAGTTTTGTTGATACTTGATTCAACTTCCAAATTTATGCAGATGCCGCTGCCAATGCATGAGTATTTGTCTTTAGCACCAGTGTTCACATCCATAGATGCTCCTTATATATGTGTTGCAAAATGCCTTGCTGCAATCAATTGATTAATTAATTAATTAATTATTTTTCACTTGTCAAACATTGAAAATTATGACTGCATAAGCAGGTTCATTTATTTATTATTGTATTTATTGCTGACGAAAACTGGAAATGAGACAAGAAGAGTAACCGGCATGAGACTGGAGGAGACTCTGATGCTTAATTCAGTATGCAGCAACAGAGCGAAGAAGAAAGTAGTGAATGAGTTAGCTGGAGAATACCTGATATGAAAGGCCTGTATTTATAGGATTACTGGGATAGAGGTCTTTTCCCTTGTTACTCTCCCACTACCTGTTAGTGGGGGTTGTGGTTCCACTTTACTAGCATGGACTTGGAGTCAGGCCTTGTCAGTTACTTTAGTTTCCTAAACTGAGTGATAACAGTCGACCTGTATTCTATTGTGAATCACCTCAATGTCCTTGTGTCTTAAACGTTACTTCCTCAGTGTCCTGGTTTGATATGTAACTCTTGGAAGACACTGTCTCCTGAATTTATTATATGTTCCTTGGCAGTTGACATGGATGTATTTTCTCTCAGGTTGCCGCAATAAACACAGCAATGGCTGCTCTTACAAAGACTGTAGGTGTCTTCCCCAAGGAACGTGCAATCGTAGATAGAGAGCGTGCAAAGGGATCTTATGCATTAGGTCCCTACCTGCTGTCTAAATTGTTGGCTGAGATTCCCATTGGAGCAGCATTTCCATTGATGTTTGGTGCTGTTTGTTATCCCATGGCTCGTCTTCATCCTACTTTGTCCAGGTGAGTTCCCAAAGCTACTATTTTGATCTTTAAATTTTATGTAGTTTTGCTTCTCATTTTTATTATATAGAAGCAAATAGCTTAAGGGTCAAGGCATTAATTTGGTAATTGAAAGATGCGGAACTTATTTAGATTATTATAATTGTGGTTCACTGGTCAGACACCTGCGTACATGGAAGACTCAAATTATCCTGATCAAAGAGGCAACGATTTGTATGAAAAGATTGTTTGGAAAGAAAGATAAAGATATCAAATTAAATCTAACAAAAGTTATAGTTAGATTGAGATTCAAAACTAGCTTGAACTCCTCTTTGCCAAGCCCTGAAGGAAACTTTGGAACAACTTTGCTGCATCACCACTAACAAAATCTACCAGTGGAGCATCCTTCACAAATTATTCATATCAAGTCTGAATTGAAACTATTATCCTTCATTTTGTTATGAAATTTTGCCCAAATATTTTAGGTGCATAGAGCCGTATATTACCAATGTAAAAGTAGAAGGTAATGGGTTCATAAAACTTCCAGAAAGACCATTGTCCTTTTATATTCATTTCCCTTTTTATCATGCCCAAAATTTTCTAGTTGGATTAGATCCGTGACCCAAAAAATCTATCAAGCTTTTGCAACTATATAGCATAGGTAGCAGTGGCGGTCAAAGAATTTTGTCCGAGTTGTGTTGTATATATTTTCGTTACAGCATTTGCTTAATAGCTGTTAAAAACTGAGGTCTGAAGTTGTCAGGCTGATTTTGGGTTTTGTTTGAAAAATCCCTTTTTGATTTAACCAGGATTATTATATGCATAGGTGCCTCTGTTAACTACTCTTTGTTGACTGGCTAGTAATTGTCAGGATGACAATATGTTCTTGAGATGGTGTAGGATTGCAAGAAAATAATTAATTACTAGGTAATATCATTAAGAGTTATGGAGAACTGACTCAGAACTCTGCCTTTCTAGGTTTGGAAAGTTCTGTGGAATTGTCACAGTGGAATCTTTTGCTGCATCAGCAATGGGTCTAACTGTCGGGGCCATGGTTCCAACTACTGAGGCAGCAATGGCTTTGGGGCCCTCTCTTATGACAGTTTTTATCGTATTTGGAGGTTATTATGTCAATGCTGAGAACACACCAGTTATCTTCCGTTGGATTCCTCGCGCTTCTCTGATCAGATGGTAAATAGATCATTATTTCATGATGAGTAAAGTGCCTGTTAATGAGTTCCTTAAATTTGAAGTTAGATGGTATATTTGACTTGTTATTCATTTTCTTTTCCTTCTGTTTTTACTGATTGCTCCCATATTTACTGGCATCCTTTCAGGGCCTTTCAAGGACTTTGCATCAATGAGTTTAAAGGTCTTCAATTTGATCATCAGAATTCATTTGACATTCAAACTGGAGAACAGGTAAAGGGAGGACATGATCCCCTTCTATTTTAATGTGTTATCGAATGTCCTATTTTGGTGAGAGGAGAACTGTAAAGTTAAAGATAACCGACAGTACATATTTGAATCAGAACATCCAGAATACAATATGCTTTGACAACATTCTGAGTTTCCAAATTGCCTAAGCACTCTGTGCTACCCTTGGACCAAGCTTATGAAGTTGACTTTTGAAACATCTAAACAGTAGTCATTTCATTGCATAAAATTGTCTAAAATGAGTAGTAAGATATTTCTTGTTATATTTAGTGTAGGTTGATTTGGTGGGAACATTACTTGTACATAATTTAAACAAAAATATGTTTCTTGCTGATTTTGCAGGCACTTGAACGGCTTTCCTTTGGAAAGAGCCACATTAGGGACACAATGATAGCTCAAAGTAGAATAATGCTATTTTGGTATTGCACCACCTACCTTCTCCTTGAGAGAAACAAGCCCAAATACCAGAGGCTCGAGATTCCTCCTCCAGACCAAATACAGTCACCTGTAGAGCTTGAGCCTTTGGATGCTGAGAAAGATGACCAATACGAGCAGGTAGAACCACCTTCGCTTGAACAAGTTGAATCAGACCAGCCACTTGAATCATCTCCGCTTGACCAACTTCAACCATTCATCCTAGAAGGTTTGTAATTACTTGGGTGTTAATAATGTTGTCATAAGATATCCAACAATTTATTGATTCATGTCATACAGGTGCTAAGTAAAGGAGATGTCATGCAATAGAGGAGGGCCATTTCTGAGCTAATGAGCTGTTTTTATAGAACATGACAAGTACTACATATGGATATTACTGTATACGAATGGGACTAGTATGATATCAAGTGTCTTATCATTCAAATGGGCCATTTCTCAAACCTTCTAATGATTGAAGATAGACTTTTCATTATTTCTCAGTATCCTGTTGATTGCTTGTTGATTTTCGGTACTTATGATCCTCACAAACTTTAGCAACCATACCTTAAAGATCATGTTTCTTTTCCATATTAAGATGATGTTTTCTCTTCAATCGTATTTCCAATATATGGATGCTGCAAGTACCGTTTAGCAACATTGTTGACAATGCACCACCATTTTCATGTGACGTTAGGACCTTCAACTAAACAACAGGTAAATGAATCTCTTGTAGTTTCTCCAAAACTCTTTAAGCTGCATTTATCTTCTCCATAATTAGTCTCATCTGAATATCGCCCGAGCAGAAAATGTGCATTCAGATCATCCTACATAATGCAAGCCTAGCACAATTGATAAAATTCAAAGGTATATGGGTTTAACATTAATGGGAGTCTTTAGTTATCCTATCCACCTAAAGGATTCATATCATATTTTCATAGAACTCTTCTACTACAAGGGTTATTCCTTCAAGTAAGGTATATATCTTCATCTTTATTTCACCTGATAGAACTCCCATAATTATGCAACTACTATTTAATTTTACTCCTTGGAGAACTTTTGGTTTTCAAGTTTTGATTTAATATATGTGTCTAGTTTAGAATTGAAGTGATTGACTGAATATTAGGAAAATCCTAGTGTAGAATCGAAGTGATTGACCAAATATTTTGGCACCGGCTTAAATACAAAGCTTCGAAACCAACAAGTTATGACTCAAATGGTAAGACCCGCTTGAGTTTAGCAATTGAGGGACTTTTACAAGGATAAACGTTCCAGTCTGCTAGAAAACACTTGTTAGAAAGGACAATCACGTACTTCGAACGAGATTAGTCTCACACCCAAAGAAAGTGAGGAAACTCGTGTTTAAAAAAAACAAATAAACATTTAATCAAGTTTAATCCGTGGATCAAAATTTTATCAAATATATTGATTAAAAGCAAATAAATTATTCAATCCATCAATCTTTCTAACCAAGACTCAACCCAAGTCAAACTCTAAGTCACAAGCTAGTTATAGGAAAAGGACCCCTAAGCCACATGGCACATGTTGTTACATTCACCTAAACCTAATTATATATGCTTCATTTTTAAGAGAAATAATTCCCCCTAATCTTGAACCTTATTAGAGAGAGAAAGACCATATAGATCTTGCTTTTATTTTAATAAGCAAAAGGGGGGACAATTAAATCAAAATGTTAAGAGAGTGGAAGGATTCTATGTGCCAAAAAGTACAAGATATTATGGTTTTCTTAAAAAAAAATGGCAAATGTTAGCTAGCAACTAGCAAGTAGCATTAATATTGAGTACTTTAAATTTCTCCACCTTTTGCTCAATCCACAACTCATCTATGTACTACCTAGAGAAAGCAATTAAAGAAAAGAAAAAGAAAAAAAGTACCTTAGCTTGTTACTTTAATTTTCTTTTTGTGGCTACTAAGTGTACCATGTCACTTGATTGTCTAGCTAACACAACCCACATGGCCAACAATGCCATATAGTCTTTAAGTAGATTGCTTAATTAATGATCATAATTCAAATAAGATTGTCGATATCGATAACCTTACAATGATGACAACCATTAGTCTTGCATAATCGATACCCTAATCACATGATTATAGCATGCGTCGGGTTGATAATTGATCGATATTGTTGCATTGCATTTGCCGCCGAGGAGGCCTATACGTCGAAAGGAATCAAAATTATGTGTACTTGAATGGACCACCCGGAGAATCCTCTCCTTCCCATTTTCTGTTTGGCTAGCGAGAAACAGTGTGGTTTTGAAAAGTGCATAAAATCTGGGCACATTACAAGACATGATATGATAATAATGTGCATGGATTGGTAGTGGTGGAGGGAAAAGAAAAAGAACGAAAAAGGCTTGTGAGGTAGGAATTTTGGGGATAAAAAGGTAGCCGAAGTAAACGTGTGGGCTAGAAGTCTAGATTATTGAAAAGTCAACAGCCGAAAGAATAGGCCCATTCATAAAGTTGTACAGTGCTGCTATTATAGATGTAAAGGCCCATAGTCCTTCTCACTTCTAAGTGCCACTCTACCTAACTTTATTGTTTTTTTCATTTAATCCCACTCTTAAGTTAATATAAATTCAAAAGGTTAAGTGGTATTACGAGGTATTAAAAATTAAAAAGCTCGTTCGGAAGTGCTTATGAGTTAGTCAAATTGACTTATAAACACTTAAGTGTTCTTTTTTTGTTTTACAACAATATTCGTTAGTGTTTATAAACAATTGAATTAAGTGCTGATAAGCATTAAAAATAAGTTAGGATTGCTAAATTTTTATTCAGTGCTGATCAACACTAAAAAATAAGTTAATCTGACCAAACGAAAGACAATCATACCATTAATTGACAACCGATATATTTACTATTTCGCCCACTTTACAGTGACTTTAGTTTCAAATAAAAAGTATGAGATCTTGATATGAAATCCATCTTTCGCTCAAGGAAGCAATTTAGATCCAACCCCCTTGTTGGATGGTTTCGCTCGCTACTGAGTAGGACAAGGGGTTTACGAAAAGCGCGTCTTCCTTCAACATTAACTTGGGGCTAGGGAATGAGTCACCCTCGACTCTCGTTTGGGTGATTAATTGTATGTAATTTTGGACCGATGTACCTCTAGGGTTTCTCTCTATATACTCCCTCCATCCACTTCAACTGTCTTACTTTCTCAAAATTGTTGTCAATCAATAACGGTATACTTTTCTTTTTAATAACAAATTATACTCTACTACTTTTCGATGATATCTCTTAAGTAATTAGTTGTAACAACTTTAGGACTTCGTTATTACAAGGGTAGAAAATAGAAAGTTACACACTATCAAATTTATCTTTAATCTTTGCTAAAAGTCAAACATGCCAGTTAAAGTGTGACAGAGAAAATATATTGTTTGTATTTAGTAGATATAGGTCTAGGGAAGTATTTTGAACATTTAGAGTAAATTATAGTTATTTTAATAGTCTCCTTACCGCTGAAGACAGGCCCACGTTTACTATAGAATCTCATAAATCCATATTTGATTAAGGAACCTCATAAAATCTACTTTCTGCATTGTCTTTCTTTTTCAATTTATTGTGCAATTGAGCTTATAAGGTTGTAGTAACATTATGGTGAAGCTATGCTAAAATGTATTATTTTCTTTCTTTTAATGAGATATATACGAATTTTCACATGCAGAGGAACTCAAGTTGTCACTTGAAAATTCAAAGAGATATATCATCATCTTCTTCTTCTTCTTTTCCTCGACATGTAAACTATATTTCAAGATCCCCATCATTGTCATTTCCCATGCCTTAGCTCCTCCAACAAACAAGGTCAATGGCACTAATGGAATCAAAAATAAATTTCTTCGTTCCACTCAATACAATATCACACCAACCCATAGTCCATAGATCATGTGATGCCCTTGCTTTGAAGAACAAATGAGGCCAAGTACTTCAAAGAATCACACTTTAGATGCAATCCAATTTAATACTCTATTTGTTTCCAAATGAATGATCATCATATTAATTATAGATGTTTACAAATGAATGTTTAATTTTCTTCTTAAAAGATTAAATATTGTTGAACTTCCTACAATACCCCAGATTAGTTAGTTATAACAACTTTTAGAGTTTGTTACAATATTAGAAAGTGGAAAGTCAATGACTAACAAATTTATTCTTAATTTTTGCTAAAAAAAATTAAATATACATTCATTTAAAAACGAGGGAGTAAATTACGATAAACTTATAAGAAGGGAAAAAAGAAAAAGAATAAGTATAAAATATTGTAATCATTAAACCTCTCTTTCTAAGCTGATTTGATTGAAATTGAACTTGAACTATACAATTTTCTTTTTATCATGTTGATGTGTGGGGACAATAAAAAGGTGGAGAAAAAAAAATAGAACTTGAGGAAGAAATTGAGAGTGTGGAGATGTGATATCCAATCCAAACAAGGGAGAGGAAAGATTCATGAAAAATTGGACAGCCATATCTAAGAATGAATTATTTATTCTTCTTTGAAGAAGGATTACTCACTCAACTCTCCAAGTTCATGCAGCCCAATTATAGGTAGCTTTGATACAATTCATCTCAGGGCCATTAAATATGTGGCCCAAGGCTTTTTAGTGTGGCCTTCATTTATTTATTTTTATTTTATTTCTTTGCTTTTTCTGACAAGTGCCACTCTCCAAAAAGGAAATATGATGATTAGGGCTTCAAAACACCTTTTTGTGCAGCCCAATAATGGTTGTGTTGATCCTCCATGACACTAAAGTTGTGGCCCAAAGGATTGACTTTGCTTTCTTTTTTTCTTTTTTTCATCAAGGGCTTCCACATTCAAAAGAAATGATAATTAGTCACTTGAGTTAGTTTAGGAGGTTAGATAAAATGATAAATAGGACAAATTTTGTGAAATAGTGACAAGATCACTGGTTCTTCTTCATTGTGAATTTTCTAAATTGGATGTAGATGGTCTGATTTTAACTTGCCCAGAAGGTGAACTTAGTATGATTTCTATAAGCTGATACGTGATATATACCACTTGCATGTTGAAAAAAAAAAGAGTTGGTTTAACATTTTAATTTACTTGATTCATATACTTAATATATAGTTAAGCTAGTGCTTTTAACACTCTTATGCAAACGTCTCATCTCTTATCATAGTTGGATTAACATATACCTAGCTTATTTTGTAAAGTTTTTATGATCTCATTTTGAGAAATTCAAGTTTATTAGTATAACCCATGCAGTATAACTTAAATGAATTGAGTCCGATACCATGCTACATTTTTAACCAAAAATGTTAAACTATGATCTTATTGTAGTTGTTGTCGGAGGCGAATCCTCTAAAGGACTACCAAGGGCCTTGGCCCCTCCAAACTTAAAAAATAAAAAATATTAGTATATAGATTATTAAAGATAAATTTTATGTTGTATAAATGGCCCCTACAGGTTTTAATTTGCTTTAGTTTTTGGGCCACTCCAGCTACTTACAAAACAAAAATTCCAAATATTTTTAAGTTCAACCCAACTGCTAAGTCCACTTCTGACATGAGTCACTCAAAGTCCAACAAATTCAATGATTTTATGTATTAAAATAACATAAAAAATAAAGTGAAAAAAGACAAGAAGATAAAACTAATGACTTCCACTTTCAGAGATAGAAAGTAGAAACGGAAGGGCAAAATACTCGAAGAGTCAACGGTGAGCCATGCTGAACGGGTCACGACTTCACTTCACCTTTCCTAATTTCTTATTATGAATCTTCTTTTGTTCTTCAATCTTCAAAGCTTCAGGCATGCAATTTGTTTAAATGAAGTTTTTGTTTCCTCCTTGTGGATGGATGCTTTAAATATATGGTATCATGTCATAATAGTAGTGTTTAAGGTATTTTGGAAGATTGCAAGATGATGAGTAACTGAATAAGGGTTGTGTTAATGTTTGTCTGAAGAAGGTGTTAATGTTTGTAGTGGACATCTCTTCTGTTGTTTCTTGGTTATGGCAGAAGCTCTTGGGATTGTGGTTGTGGA
>JAYMTT010000972.1:0-10799 GCA_036898025.1 Hypseocharis bilobata
TCTTCTTGAGTCTTGACTCACGAGTCACATTTTTAAAACCTCAACCCAACCCAATCCACATTGGCCTTTACCCAACAGAAAACACCCAGATGGGCCAGCCCAGTCCCATTCAGAGACTAATACGTAAATAAATTACTCCTACTACCTAAAACAAAAACAAAAGAAAGAAAAAAAATTCATTCAAAAGAAAAGAAAAGAAAATAATCATACACCGATCTCTACGGTAAAAAGTACACACACGTGTACACTAATGTGGGTCCCGAGAGGATCAGTCGTCACACTTTAGCCTTCGGCTTTTCACTGGTCACCACCTGCGTCTGCGTGCTGCTATTACCTATTTTGCTTGCTTGCTCGACACCCCTTTTTTTCTTCTTCGCACTATAAATGCCTCAGCATCATCAGACCGCCAAACCAAAAAAAGCCCAAACGCGAGCTTTTCTTGGCTTCGCATTTCCAGCTTCTTCAATCTTTTCGCAGACCTCATTCAGAGTCTCTGCGAGCAAGAGATACAGAGGTTTAGGGTTTTACATTTTGGTTCGCTTGAAATTGAGTCACCATGAGGAGGTGGAGGTGGAGCAGGGGGATGAGGGACTGTACGGTTCCGATGAGGAGGTGATGGATGATAGGGAAATGTGGGGAGGCGTAGGAGGAGGAGCAGGAGGGACTATTTGCTTGCCTGGGCCGCTGGACGAGAACATGCTCCGGCGGTATCGGATTTCGTCTTCCTTGCCCAATGCGGCGTCCGGGAATGATTGGTTGGGGGTTAGAGCTCAGGGTGGTGCTTCCTCTCCGCTTGATAAACTCGATTTGATTCCTACCGGGCTTCCGCCTCTTCGAACCGGTGAACGAGATGGTATGTGTGTTCTGTTCTACTTCTGGTGGTAATGTTTTATCAATTGTTTACTCAGGGAAAGCATCTATCTGGTTGTGCTTATCATGTTAGTAATTTCGGGTTGGAACTTGGAACAGAACAATTTTTGTTGGCAAATTCTAGTTGGGGTGATTGGATTTGTATCATACATGTGAAGTGGAACAAGTGATACTGGATATTGAAATGTTATTGGATTTAATTTATACTATTATACTTCTTGTATCTTTGTAATTTCAATTTTTGTTTTCATTTTCTGTTTGTATCTACCCCAATTCAATCTGTCTTTTCTCATGCTTTAACTTAATTCAAACAGTCTGGTTAAAAGCGACTAGGCAGAGCTAGTTCAGTAATATGAGAAGTGTGGAACATATCTAGAGTGCTTAAAAGTATATGCATTTGTGAATGAGCTTACTTACATCTAGAAGCTTTCGTCTGGACAAAAGGTTTGCTTAAAGGTTGTGACAATCAAGATGAGAAAAGTTTATTGCAGTTACTTGTCTTGCATCATCAAATTCTGGACAGTTCGAAGTAACAAGTTGTAGTACTTTAAATCATGATGAAAATAACTTTGTACCAGGATGATTTTGTACTTTGACCCACTTGTTGGACCTGTGTTAGCTTGAGTAACTTAACTGTGGAAGTGATTTTCACAATTTAGGTATTGTTTGTATACGTTTCAATATAGACATGCACACTGACATATCTTATTGATAAATCAATTAGTTAATTTACTATTACTTCTGTATACTAAGATAATTCATGACTGATATTTTATATATGCTTTGTGTACCTGAAGAGAGGCTCAGTTCTGTCTCTTAAACCTTTTGGGTCTAGTTGCATATTGCACTACATTGAGTATTGTTTCCTTTCTGCTATGTGCAGGAGATCTATCTGCTAAGCAGCACTCTGGTTCCAATTCAAGGGTGGCACCTGGTAGTAGGCGCATGACTCCAAGATCTCCAGGTTGCAATGCAATTGAAAGTACTGGGGATTCTGACGATGAAGGAACAGAGATTGCAATCGTAGATGACACCCTCTTTGGCTCAGGGGACATAGATCCTTCGGCCGATTTTATGGCTATACATGTATGCATCTGAAATTTTTATTATGTTATTTACCTGCATTTAGTCCAAAAAAGTTTATCGGGCAGTTAACCGATTTATAAATTAAGATACAAACAAAACCCAAGTTTAGGTTGGGTTATAGAAGTGATTTTAGATGGTGATGCTGAATTACTGACAGATTTGCTGCAAAGTGATGATCCTAGAATTATCTTTTTATGTCAGTACCTTCGTTTTATACTATATACTAGTATTAGTATTACTGTCGCATTAAATTTGATAATTAAATTAATGACTAAGCACGTAGCAGGTCAATGGACCATTGCCAATTCTGTTTATAAATTATTGACTACAACATAAGCACATTGGCAGCTTGAAGTTAGAAATAACTGAAGTTCACAAAATTAAAAAAAAAATGGTTAAAGTTATCACTTAGTAGTCTGTTTGTGGCAATTAATTCTAAAAGACATAGCTAGTATATAAGTTTGCACTTGCATATGCTATTAATTTTGTTTTTGAGCAAGTAATTTTACTTCTATATTAAGTAAAAATAATCAATTAACATTTCGTTTTATTCCTGTTGATTGAATTGCAGGATGTAGATTTGAAAATTCAAAACTCATCCACTGCTCCAATAAGCGGGGATGGTGAGAACTATAGTCAAGACCGGAATCACAGAGTGATTGGAAGTGAAGCAGCTCCTGTGGATCTGCATGGCAATGGAAAGATAGATGAAGCTTCAGCACACATGGCGGGGACTGATCCTACTTTTGCCAATGCTATATCACAAATGAGAGCTACGGTGCATGGTATTGTCTACTTTCTTATCATAACTGGTGATCCCTTTCTGCTTTTTGTTGGTTCTGAACATTTGAGTCATAATCTTAACATTTATATGAGCAGTGTATTGGTATATATGATTTTAGTTCTCATCTCTGCATGATCCTATTTTCTTTTGTTTGAATAAAGTACTAAATACTTATTGTGTCTCTTCTTATCCATTTCCAGAGTCAACAAACAGAGAAGAGGAAGAAGTACGGAAGATGCTTCGTGAATGTTTGGATTTGCGAAATACTTATCTTTACAGAGAAAAGGTTGTTCCATGGAAGAAGGTTGCTGAGGCAGAATCCACTGCATCACAGATTAAAAGTGATCCATATCACTTTGAACCTGTTGAAGCTTCTGCTGTGAGTACTTTTGTATTTTATTCTTCCGGATTAACTTCGCATTTTATGGGGTCTATTTGAATTCTATAGTAGTCATATGAAACCATTTATGTACTTGCTAAGCCTTTTATTTTTCTTTTTTCTAATACGTATATTTTTTTTCCTTGTTTCAAGCAGCATCACTTTAGGATGGAAGATGGAGTTGTACATGTCTATGCAAGTAAAAATGGTTAGTATTTTGGAGTAATTCATTTTGCAATATTGCTAATAATTTATCATTGTATGGCTTTATCAATGCTTTTATATTTTTGTCTGTTTAATTAATTTGCAAATGTGAGTGGTCAAGTTTTCTGCACATTTTTCATTCAGATACCGACGAGCTTTTTCCTGTCGCAAGTGCAACAATGTTTTTCACTGATATTCATCACATTCTAAGAATTATGTCTATTGGAAACGTACGCTCGGCATGTCATCACAGGTTACGATTTCTTGAGGAGGTAATGTTTCACATTTTGTTTGTTACTTCTCTTTCTTTTCTTCACTCTGTCTGTATTTAACTTACATCTGAACACTATACAGAAATTCCGCCTTCATCTGTTAGTAAATGCAGATAGGGAGTTCCTGGCTCAAAAGGGTGCACCACACCGTGATTTCTACAATATTAGAAAAGTTGATACACATGTGCATCATTCTGCTTGCATGAACCAGAAGCATCTCCTACGCTTCATAAAATCGAAGCTAAGAAAAGAACCTGATGAGGTATTCCTTGTATCTTTGAGTTGTGAACATGGGTGTCTCATTAGCCTGAAATGCTCACCATATTTGATGAGTTAGAATCAGAGCGATCCTTTTTTTGCTCTTTTAATTTGTCAATGCTGCTTCTTTATGTAATGTACATTTTGCAGGTTGTCATATTCAGAGATGGAAAGTATCTGACACTAGCTGAAGTGTTTGAGAGTTTGGACTTGACTGGGTACGCATATCATTGTGTGTTGATTATCATTTGTTAGATCTCTCTCTCTCTCTCTCTCATGCTGTTGTCAATTGCTCTGCAGGTATGATCTGAATGTTGATTTGTTGGATGTACATGCTGATAAGAGTACTTTCCACCGATTCGACAAGTTCAATCTTAAATATAATCCTTGTGGACAGAGCAGGCTCAGAGAAATTTTCTTAAAGCAGGATAATCTTATCCAAGGTATTACACAAGTATATGAAGCTAATTTGTGGCCTGCATATAATTTGATTAGTTATAAATCTGGTATTAAAATTAATAGACGAGTGCTTCATCTATTGTATTTTCAGTTTAGAATTTTGGTAGGAAATCGATAGTGTTTGAATCTTGCTTATATTTGTCTTCTTGTGGGATCTCATACATATGTTTGCAAGAATTGGAAGTACATGCAGTAACTTTGCTTGATTTATTTTTAGGTAGTTGTCTCTTGTGCCTGATGTAGGTTTGACCATAATTAATTTGTTAACTGAACGCTTGAGATGGATAGTGAGGCTCCATTTGTTTCAGGGAAAATAACTTGATGGACACTGTTTTTCGGTTTTTTGGTGTTTGATGCATAAAGAAATATTTTCTCGTTCAAGGAAGTTTTGTTCAAATTTGGTAAATCATGACTCCTCTATTTAAAATATAGAGCCATTTTTATCCAAAGGAAAATATTTTCCAGAGAAAGAAATTAAATTATTAGTTTGGGAAGTTCTTACTACACAAGTTATTTTCCCGTGGAAGATGTTTTCCTTGAAACAAACAGACTGTCAATATTAGGAAAACAACTGAAGAAACTTTTAAATGTCAAAACAATTGTCCAATCTCCACCTTGCCAGTGCAAGAAAATGAGTGTTTGTCATTCTGTTATTAGAACCAGATACCTATTGTCATTCTCAGCCTTTTACATTTGGAATGACGGTTTGGCTTTGCCATTAATAGATATTATGAGTTAGATCTGGTCAGTCTATCCAATTAATCTTTCTCAAATTATTTACATGCTTTACTTTTTTCATAGTGCTTGAAGTGCATGCTGAGTTCAAGGTTCTATCAGTATTATATTGAATCAAATAGTGTCCAGAAAATAAGAGTAGGTGCTGATTGATAAAGTGAATCCTACAGGTCGATTTTTGGCAGAAGTGACAAAGCAAGTTTTATCAGATCTTGAAGCAAGCAAATATCAGGTTTTACCATATTTTGTTTATATGAATTTGTTTATTTGTATCTTTTCCGTATCTCAAAAGACTTTGATTTGGAAATTGGTCGCGACTTTATGTTCTCAAGTATTTTCTGATGATTATTGGTTGGTTTATCCAAAAGTCAATTATCATTGTTTGCAGATGGCTGAGTATCGAATTTCCATATATGGAAGGAAACAAAGTGAATGGGACCAGTTGGCAAGCTGGTTTGTTAACAATTCAATTTACAGTGAAAATGCTGTTTGGTTAATCCAGGTATTTCATAATATCTATGCTTATCACATACTATGATTCATTGTGTGTGTGTGTGTGAGAGAGAGAGAGAGAGAGAGAGGATTTCTTGTTTCATGTTCGTTGAATTATTAACTATCTTCTGAGTCACCTGTTTTTTGTTGTGACTCAATTGTGCAGCTACCACGGTTATACAATGTGTACAAGAAAATGGGAATTGTTACATCTTTCCAGAACATTTTAGATAATGTGTTCATTCCCCTCTTTGAAGTCACAATTGATCCAAATTCTCATCCTCATCTACATATGTTCCTAATGCAGGTTAGTTGAACTGCCATAACTTCACGCCTCTTTTATTATTTTATTTATTATATTTGTCTACCTTTCTCTTTCTATTATTTTCATTCCTTTGGCTTGTACTCACATTTGACATTCCTCACTAAATCGTTGTTGTCCCTATGCGTGGCTGCGGAAGTTTCATCTGAGACTTTAGATTGACTGGACCGTTCTGTGTAGTGGTTATGGCTATAGCTATTGCTCCAGCCCAACGTAAATTGTTAATATCTAATACTGTACACATCAGTAGTCAGTTTCAGTCTGACCAAAGTGGTTCTTGGCTGGTAGACTATATGATCAGTCCCATGTATATCTTTTAGACAAAGTTCCTTGCGTATTTTTAAACTCCTTGCGGTTGACAACATAAAACATACTCCACCATTCAACCCCTATTGAGGCATGTCCTTGGAGATTCAATTTTTTTGTACTTGGTTTACCCAGTTCCATTTGCCTTATTCTTGTTCTTTGTTTCCCTTTACTTGACTTCAATTGCTCTTTTCTCCTGATGGATCCTAGTTGCACATTGCGAAGTCATTTTAAATGATTTCCTCTCACTTTTTTGTCATAAGTTTTTCATTTTCTTTATTTTATGAATGCATTTATCTGGTATTTTACCTTTACTTGTCAATTATCTATCTTCATCTACTTATTTCTGCTACACTTGTTTCTGTTTTATATGGCTGATATTGCTATACACAACCATGAGCGTTTTAGGCGAGTGCTTATTGTACACCGTCAGGTTATTATGCTTATACATTCTTCCATATAGGAGGTTTTAAATTTCTTTATTTATTTTCCCTTTTATTGCAGGTTGTGGGTTTTGATCTTGTAGATGATGAAAGTAAACCAGAAAGGCGTCCAACTAAGCACATGCCCAAGCCGGCTGAATGGACCAATGAATTTAATCCTGCATACTCGTATTATACTTATTACTGCTATGCAAACTTGTATACTCTTAACAAGGTGATTATTATAAATTTGTCTACCTTAATAACTTAAGACCACCTTATTCCATCAGTTCCCTGCTTATGTTGCTAAGTGATGGCACTGGCAGGTCATATATATTTAATACATTGGATTAAAGGTTGATATTATCTCAGAATTATAGCCAGCAGCATTAAGCAATGCCAATTGGTTTTATCATCTCTTTAGTTTAGTAGCCGTATTATACTTAAATGTCAAGCTGTAGGTGCATAGAATGTAGAACTTTAATCTGATTGTTGCCTGAAGATATACTGTCATATGCATGACCTTAGCTATAGTGTTAGTCAAACTTCTTATATATTCAAATAAAAAGAACATAGCGCTAATATAAATCTGATTTTAGTTTTGAATTGCTTTGTTTGGGTCAGAGTAATTACACTACTGGTGCTAATTACCAACACTATGGTTCACTGCATCTGAGAAGAACCTTTTCTGTTGTTCTTACTGGGTTGCCATATTACTTTATTTTGTTTGTTCCTCTTTTTAATATTGGAAAGTTGTTTGGCTGGATCATATAAAAACCAATTTCATATTACGTCTTCTTTCTGTTTCAGCTCCGAGAATCTAAAGGACTGCCAACAATTAAATTGCGGCCTCATTGTGGAGAGGTTAGTGTCTACTACTTAGTCTTGGCCCAGATTTGTATGTAGTTAATTGTACAGTTCATGTGTTACTGATACTTGTAATCTCTTCAGGCTGGTGAAATTGACCATTTGGCAGCTGGATTCCTTCTATGCCATAATATTTCTCATGGGATCAACTTGCGAAAGTCCCCTGTTTTGCAGTATTTATATTACCTTGCTCAGGTTGGCATTATGATCCAGTCCCTCTCTGCAATTTTATCAATGAGTTAGTATAAGTCCTCGGTTTATGATATTTGCGGTGCATCAGTTGTTCATTAGACACTGGCGATATGCATTGTGGTGGGACTTATGGTTCTTTGTGCTGACACTTATTACCTATCACTATATTTTGGTGGACTAAAATAACTGCATCTGGAGTCCTCTCATATTATGGAGGATGGGATGTACTTACATGCATAGGTACCTTTGACGTAGGCTTCTTTGTCCTAACATGTTATGGATGATAGGGTGTATATACATGCATAGGTACCTTTACATACACGTCCTTACCTACATGAAATTGCAAGGAGAGTTCACCTATAGGAGGAGACTGCAAACAAATTAGGGTTCAGATATTGTGGTTGGTTAAAAATCAAAGGATGAGATCATATGCAATGGCAGTATCAAATGACAAACATATAACTCCTTTTCAGTGCATGTGCTTTGCATGTCATGTCAATCTGACATGATCGTGGCTGTTTTGGAATCAATGGCTGCAGTCGGCTGAAATCTGCGCTGTGGAGATCCTTAGGAAGTATAGAGGATCCAAATCCACAAATTCTATTGACGGTTAATTATGCATTGTTTTTATTTTCCTGAAGTGTCCGATGAATGTTTTCGTTGTTGTTTGACGTTCTCCAAATCTGCTAAATGTTTTGAAATAAGTTGCTTCCTTTATCTTTTTCAGATTGGATTGGCCATGTCACCACTGAGCAATAATTCCCTTTTCTTGGACTATCATCGAAACCCATTTCCCGTGTTCTTCCAGCGTGGCTTAAATGTTTCACTCTCATCCGATGATCCTTTGCAAATTCATTTAACAAAAGAAGCACTTGTGGAGGAATATAGTGTTGCAGCAAAGGTTTGTTACTTTTAGTTTTTGTCATTGGTCATGGTCATGGTCATGATCATGCATCTTATAGAATCAGTATATTACAGGTGTGGAAGCTCAGTGCTTGTGACCTCTGTGAGATAGCAAGAAATTCTGTCTATCAATCTGGATTTTCACATATAGCCAAGGTGAGCAACTTGATGTACAGCAGTTTCTGTGCATTTGTGACCATTGCTGCCCCGTTCTTCAGTTCATATTTTGACTACAGATGCCTCATTCACATCATATTACACAATATCTTACGACTATAACAGTTGCATAAACTATTATTTTCTTGTTCAATTGTAATTTCCACATATGTTGATAACGATGAAAAGCTTCACAGGTTTTCTTGAAATTGACTTGTGTATATACTTTCTCAATCTTCACATAGACCCTATGTTAAGTTGTGTTAGATCCATAACAAAGGCTATAGCTATAATACTGTTTTTGCTGTTCCATTTACTGTTCTTCATGCAGGCGCATTGGCTTGGTAGTAAATATTATTTGAGAAGTCCCGAAGGAAATGACATTCACAAAACAAATGTCCCCCAATTGAGGATTGCCTTTCGAAATGAGGTAAATTCTACTCTTTCTGACGAAGAGAGCAAATCTCTCTTTCTCCATCTAATATATATATAATATTGTGAATTGCAGACATGGAAGGAGGAGATGCAGTATGTCTATTCTGGAAAAGGGAGGTTTCCTGAAGATGTAGACCCTTGAAGCAAAAATCAGTTTCTTTTTTGTCAAGTTCATATGATGGAATTGGAACGGTTATCAGGTTATGTGCAAAATCAGGCTCTACAACAATATCTCAGTCCTAAGGCATGTTTGAATCTAGATCCATAATTCTGGGCCAAAAGAAAAGGAAAATATATAATGTTGATCACCCAATGTAGAGTACTATGATTTCAATCATAGAGGTGCTTTATAGCTCTTAATGTCATTTCATGGCAAAGCCCTAGTGTTGTGAGGCATGCGTATGGTAAAATTTTGCTAAATGTTGTTAATTTTCTGAAGTGTCAACTTCAATTTACACGGAGTACATCTGTATTTGAACAAATAGCTTTACGACTGGTGGTATCATATTAAGAAAATTACAACATTATCACAGCATTTCCACCAACACCATTCATTTTTTGGTTTTACCATATTAAGAAAATTACAACATTATTACCGGATTGATGACAAATCACATATCCATATTAATTTGATATGCAGAGTTTGAGTTAATTTGGTATTTTGAGTTTGAGTTGGTAAGTGAGAACAACCCAGATAAACTTTGTATCATCTAGGTTTTTTTTCTTTGTAAAACTTCTTTTCAAAGGATTACAATTAGAATCAGTTACTTCCATTTCAAATATATACAACAAATTTCTTTGCATATGTTTTTAAAAAAATAAATAAATACAAACTTTTACAGTGTCAGTCAGTGCTATTAAATGTAATTATTTTATTTATTTATTTATTTTTGGTGTATAATATATTTTGTTTGAACACAATATTAGTACCAATGAGAATTTGTTCAAACAAAGGGTCCAGAAACTTGAAGATTCAAAATTCAAAAAATGTGACAAGTGAAAATTATTAAAGTCGATTTCAAGTGACTTCATTTTAGTAATGACTATGACTATGGTACTTATGTGATAAAAAATACAGTAAGTGAATGAAAATTACAAAAGCCGACTTCATGAGACCTCATTTTACTAGTGTCTATGACTATCGTGTATAATTCTTATTTTCCTATAAAGAAATAGTAGTACTATTAATTTAGTATTATCTATTTAAAAAAGTGAGTCAATCAATGCAAGTGTGTTTTATATTTCCAACTCATTATTCATTTACATGTACAAATCTGAAGCTTACAGACACGACTAATTTAGATTTGCAATGGTTAAGTCAAAAAATCTGACATGTCGATAAATTACAAATGACTAAATGCAAATCCATCTAGAAAGCACGAAAGCAGATACACAATACGTTGATACGGGAGCAAGAATATGAAGATACGAGAAATCTCAAAATTTTATTTTTACATTACATATATTTTTATATAAAATATAACATAACAATATAAGCACATATAACATTGAAAATAATAAAATCACATTCTAAGTTCTTATAGTAAAATTATAAAGCATTAAACTACAAAAACTTAAAAATTTCAATCTAAAACTTAGGACTATTAAGCAAGAAAGAATATAGAACTATCTCGCAAAAGAAAATTAAAAGAAACTT
>JAYMTT010000973.1:0-10797 GCA_036898025.1 Hypseocharis bilobata
ATACCTTGATGATATAAAAGATCCTAACAAACCCTAGCCGAATTTGTTCTCAGTCTCACCTCGTTGCTCTCGGTCTCAGTCTCATCTCTCTCTCTTCTCTCTCGTTCTCGACTCTCTCATCTCTCTGAAATTGGAACTCTAGTCCCCACCTACCATTTTCAACCATAGCAGCCGCGTGTTTGTGCTACTTTCTTAGAAATTTCCATTCAGATTCTCTGGTTCAGGTTTGATTTCCTCCGTAATTCTTCAGTTTTTCACCTCTTCTTGTACTTCGATTCGTCCAGAATTAGAGTTTTTTCTTCTTTCCTTTTTCTTGTTTTTTTTTTCCTTTCTTTTTCCATTTCTGGTTCGGTGAATGTTTGCAGCAATCGATTGAGGATTTTTTGTTTTAGTTGGTTTAATCGGTAGTCTGTTCTAACGATCTAACGTTTTGGTGAGTAGTTTGCTTAGTTTTTTGTATGTTAATTGCTTGTATTTTAGCAAAATTTATGTTTTTTCTTCTTTTTAGAAATAGAGGTTAGATCTGTTCCTTTGTGGTGATTATCTAATGCATACATGTGATAATATGTGTTTGGATATATGTTCATATTTTGTTTTTCATAATTTTTTTGTGAAGGAGGGATGAACTCTGGGTAATTCCCAGTTGCAGAACTCTGGGATGCTCTCACGAGAACAGATCCTCCATGTTTTCCATCGCTTCTCTTTTCTCGTCTCCCAGCCTGGTAACTTTCTCGCTTCCCAATTAGTTTTATATTTTTTCTATAGGTTTCTTTTGCTTTCTCGTCACTGTATGCATTTTTTCTTTGTATGGTCTTGCAGATATGAAGAAAAGAATTGCAGAGGCTTTTAAGGATAAACAGGTTAATAGAACTTCCTTTTTAATTCTTCTTCATCTGCTCTTGGGTATTTGTGTTAGCTCAACTGGGTTGTCTTCCTTCAAGCTAGTGGGTAGAAGAGGA
This sequence comes from Hypseocharis bilobata, assembly GCA_036898025.1. NCBI lineage: Eukaryota > Viridiplantae > Streptophyta > Magnoliopsida > Geraniales > Geraniaceae > Hypseocharis > Hypseocharis bilobata. The sequence continues at coordinate 960 of JAYMTT010000973.1, forward strand.
TTTTGTTTATTTAATTTTAATTTTAGTCTGGCTTTTAAAAAATTTCATGTCTGAATGCATATAGTTGGAGGAAAATGGATTGTAAGAATATTTGTGTTTCTTATTAATTGTGTTACTGTATTTACATTTCAGGGTCTGTGTTATGGTTCAGTCCTCGCTTTGTTGATTAATGCTTAATTTGATCATTGAGAAATCAGTTAAATGTCTTGTGGGTTGTTTCTTACCCAACTATTTGGCTTGATTTTCCTTGGTTTTCAACTATTGGAAAATCAATGCTCAACTTGAGAAAAGTTCTTGCCATTACTCAAGAATTTCATATGGTAGATATTTCGGCTTTGTTATTATATAAAAGGATCTGATTTAAAAGAATTGTGGTTAATCTAAGATGCTTATGGTTAGAATTCTTTATTGTCCCTACCTAGGGGAATAGGTGAATAAGTTTTTGTGATAATATGTGTTTGGATATATGTTCATATAGTTTTTGTGTATGTCTGTAGGTGCTTATGATTATGCTTGTAATGATTAATTGGAAGAAGAAATGAATTGAGAAAGACAGATCCTATGTTGGAACCTCGGATTTTTTTTTTTTGGAAATAAATTGGGTTTTGTTCCAAGTGGTAATGGATGAAAATATCTTCTGCATACAGGTTGTTGTGAGATTGTCCGGTGGACTAGAAAGACAGAAGAGTGAAATTAAATACTGTATTGCAAGAATCTAACATGATTTTAGTATAGTTATATGTGTGTATCTAACCTCGTCTATTTTTTGACGTGGGAATGGAATTAAAGATGAGAAGAAAAAAATTAGAGTTCAAATCATAAGTATACCGATGTTTTTTTTTTTTTGATATGCCTTTTCCTAGCAAGTATATGGAGAGTTAATGACTATATCATGGAATGATGATTTTACATCTGGCTTGTTCAAATTTAAGTCTTTATGAAGGTTCCTCAAGAAATTTGATTCCACATTAGTGCTCCTGAGTTTGAGTATAATGCAGTATGATTCTCCGACGCTGTTTGCCAGTATGATATTTAACTATTTTGTTACGTCTTGCAGTAATACATCTACATATGAGTCGTCCACAGGAACCACACAGACCTTTCTTCCCTTTTGGAAACCCTTTCCGTATGATATCACCAAAAGGTTCTCAATTGTCTCCGAAGCTACTTGCATTGCTGAACTCTTTTGAGGATACTTTGGCAGAGAGGCTGAAAAAACTTGTGCCAAAAGACAAGGATGACGTACTTAGCTTATCATGGATGAAGTTAGCAATGGATTCACTTTGTGCAACACATAATGACATCAAAATTCTCATAACTGACCTTGAGCTTCCTGTCTGTGATTGGGATGAGAAATGGATAGATGTGTACTTGGACATAAGTGTGAAGTTGCTTGATATATGCATTGCTTTTAGCTCCGAGCTTTCACGACTGAACCAAGGTCATCTGTTGCTTCAGTGTCTCTTGCACAATCTGGAATCCAACTCTTCAAATCAGTTTATACGGGCCCGCTCTTCGCTGGACGGCTGGAGACAGCACATTAGTACAAAGAACCCCAGAATTGAGAACTGTTTCACCATCTTAGATAATCTCGTGCAATCACTAAATCTGCCAAAGGTTAAGAACTCGGCAAAAGGGAAGGTTTTGATGCGTGCTATGTATGGAGTTAAGGTGAAGACGGTATTTATTTGTAATGTGTTTGCTACAGCCTTCTCAGCTTCTTCAAAGAAGTTGTTAGAATTGAATGTTCCTGCGACATTCTTGTGGGCCCAAACTTTTAATGATTTGCAGGCTAATGTACATGGGGAGATCAAAAACATATTTTCTAGTGAAGGAGTTACAGTTGTGAAAGAGTTGGAAGCAGTTGATGCTAGTGTCAAGAAGTTGTATCCCATGATCCAGGAAGGGGTGGCACCTGTTGAAGTGGAAGCGTTCCAGACTTCTATATTAGACTTGGGAAGTCAAGTGGAGAAACTTTCACAAGGCCTAGATCTTCTCACAAAGGAAGTGGATGGGTTTTTCCAAATAGTTCTAACTGGACGTGATGCTTTGCTTTGTAATCTAAGAGCTGGTGGCGCTGTTCCTGACCGAAGGCAAGGGAATAACGTAGAACAGCAGGTTGTGCGATAATCTTAATGAAGCTAAGCTCTCTTCTGTATAGAGATGGGTTTAGGTATGAGGTTTACTGTTTTCTGGTTGATCAAAGCATTCTATCTTGTATCATTTATAGTCTTCTGTGTGGTCTGAGTTGCAAATGTTACGTTACTGTTTTAATGGTTTGTATACTTAGTGATATGTACTATGTATTCTTAGTGATATATAGAAGGGTTGGTACTGTGCTCAATGGTTGTCCCCAATATTTCTATTATGTATTGTTAATAATATATAGAAGGGTTGTTCTGTGCTGAAAGGTTGTCCCCGTTATTTTTAGGATGTGGATGTGGACAATATGCCTTATTCCTGCTTATTGTATCTTTATTTACATTCTGTTGCTAGCATGTTGTATAACTGATCATTTTGGATTCAATTTTTCTCTACTGATACTTGGTGCTTAAGTTTCTTGATCTTAACTTGAAGATGTTGCTTGGAGGATCATGTGGTTGAAGGTTCTTGCATGCATGGTTCACTAGTTGATGCAAAATTTGTCTCTTATGGGAGAGAGACCATTTGCATGTAGGGGAGTTCATCTTTTACCATGTATTTGGAGGATGCATATTTAACAGCAAGTCTTTTGAAACGTGTATGTGATTGTTGCTGTATCTGATACTTTTTTATGATTAATTAGAATGTTTCAAGAGGAAGTTTCTTCTTCTCGGCTTGAATTGCTCTGGGAAGAATTTCCTCTTCTCTCTGCTTGGGGTTATACTTGCCGAGTGCCAGTAAGTATCACTCTGTCTCTCTAATTCATTGCTTCTCCACGTTGCTTCTCTATGGCATCGTGTTTTTTCTCCTCTTTTACTTAACAGTGGAGCTAAATTTTTCAACGGAGTTTTCTTTACATGAAGTAGACATCTTCCACGCACAAAATAATTTTATTATTGGGACTTTTAACCATTTTGATGCAAGGGTTTTAACCTATTATAACGATGAGGAATTTGTGCAAGTGGTTTGAACTTTGCAATTGCGCGGAGGCATTACTACTATATTGGCAATGCATAAGGCCTTTTCCAATTCACTTTGATGGGACAATATGAACCATTTCTTCATTAGTTACCTCTCACTCTGTTGAAGATTACCTGTCACAGCCCTGTGGCTCTATGGTATCTGACTGTAGTTCGTATAGTCCTTGAGGTAGGTTTCGAGTGCAGGTCCGGTCTATAGTGTCAAAATTTTCTGGAAGAAGAAAAGTAAATACATGCTGTTGCACCCCAGGTTGAATAATTCTAAAACTTTTAGCTGCTTCATCTGCTACAGGGTAAACTATTCCATGTCATTAGGACCCTGTCTCATTGATAGTTTCTAAGGGTGGGAAGGGAAGGATCTTGGTAAAGTTGCTGTGATCAATTAACCCTTTACTTAGAATCATGGCATGTAGATGTAGCTCTCCATGACCTAATTGTAGTCCCTTAGAGTTCTATTACAAGTATCTCATGGATTTCTTGTTGTGGTGGCCTGGTAGGTTTTGCTTTGCTTAGAGGGCTGTCATGGACATTCAAATTCAAAGATCTGAATGTATTTTGACCTAACAATCACGTCCTGTGGTTTTGATAAGTGCCGTTGTTGTTTGGAGGCTGGTCTTGGGTTTAGGGTTTGGTCAAATGAATAATAATTGCTGCAGCATTTACCAGCTGGGCTGGGTTCTTGGCTGCTTGCCATTGGTTTTTTGTGTGGAGAGCAAGACAGAAAACCTTAATGGTTTAAGGTTTTATGTGAAGGTTGCTCTGTGATAAGAAGGATCGAGCACATAAACTTGCTCTCAGGGTGAATTTAAAAGGCTTATTGTGTAACATGTATTGTATGAATATTTGACCATTCTCTCGCTTGCTTGCTGAATGTAGAAGGCTTTATATGTATTGAATGAATATTTGACCATTCTCTCTTGTGCTTGCTGAATGTAGAAGGCTTGTATGTGCATTGAATGAATATTTGACCATTCTCTCCCTGTGGTTTGTGTGTACAACGAAAAGAAAATCCTATTTCTTTTGATAATTATTGGAAATTATTTGTGGAACAAGCAGAGACAATGCAATCGGTGATGTGATGCAAATCAAGCCAGCCTGGTTAAAGATTTTATAAGGTGAGTGATCTTTCACGCAACAGAACATCAAAAAGAAAATTGACTGCTGGTCTATAAAAGGTGCGTACTCTTCAAGATGTGGCAAGTAAAAGAAATAAAAATGGAAATGGTTAAAGAGCACTTAACATGCTTTTTTTTTTTCTTCTCTTTCTCATCTAGGCACCCAGAAAAAACTTGGAAGTGATGTGTATGTATGGTAGGATCTTCAAGCTTCTGGTAGGATCTTTAAACTTTGGAGCTTGCCTGAGCCGAAGGGCATTACTTTTTGTTGGTATGGTATGGGGAGAGATCACGATTTACAGCACGAGGTTGAGATGTGATAAACAGAGTGCATAAATAAAGCTAAGCTACCAAGAGATCAACCTTCTGTGGATGCTTGTTAAAGAGATAACATAAAAAAGCCAGAGGCCAAAATGGGTCTGAGCATTTAAGCAAAAAGCCACTTGCACGAGCATAGTTAGATTGGTTGTTGGTGTATAATTATTCCATGGATAAGTATGCGATGCTTCATTTGTTTTTGGCCATTGTTTTTCACTTGAATATGTCATATAAAGGATGTTCTCAAAGCACACACAAAATAGATAAAAATCGAGAATATGTATACCTCCTGAGCTTGGTGGCTAAAAAAAACAAATGAAGATTAAAAGAGAACAATTCGGTTCGTCGAACTATTTTTGATCACCATTCAAAAAAATAATATTTTTGATCAACATTAAACACCTATAAACTACGGTAGCATTTGAACTAAAAATTGGGTTTAATAGTTAGAAAATGAATGTCTTGTCAGAAAACCTCCTTTGATTTTTTATTCAAACTTCTCCGACTTTTCTCCGTTTGTTCTTCGCTGGTGGAGACCATTTTTTTCTCAGGAACTCATAAAGTTTCAATCTATCACCTTTTTGGCGTCAAATATCGCAAAAAATATGAGTTCGTAAGAAACTCATGCCATCGTGCACTGTTTAGAATCGTTTTGCTTACTCCGATCATCTTATCCAGTATTATACTATTTTGAGTTCATTGGATGACAATTAGCACAAGTATGACCTTTTTGGCGTTGAATATTGCCAAAAGAGATAAAACTACTTCGGGTAAGCCCGACCCACTTTGACGCTGGAGAGGTGATGGATTAAAGCCTCGAGACCTCTTAAGCACAAAAATAGCTCCACCGGTGAAGAGAACGAATGGGGAAGTGTCGGAAAAGCTTGAATAGAGTTTTAATTAAGATTTCTCAACAAGGCATGCTTCTACGGCAAATAAACTGAGTTTCTTCATTCAAAATTTCTAAGAATTCGTTTTGAAGTGTTTTATGTTAATTGTTAATTGGAAATAGTTTAAAGTATTGAGTTGTTCACTTTCAATGTTCCAAAGTATTTTTTATTTTAGTGACTACTACTTCAAAAGATTTGTGTCTGCTTTGGAAACATAATTTTTATGAATTACTATATTTGAGTTGAAAAACTATGGCCAAAAACAAATGAAGCATTGCATTTATGGTCTCACTTGTCCAATGTCCATGGAATAATTATACACCAACAACTATCTAGCTATGCTCGTTCAAGTAGCTTTTTGTTTAAATGCTCAACCCTACTTATTTAAGTGATCATGGAATAATTATACACCAAGTACTGAAATGAATGAATGATATCATTTTGGTACATGTTTAAGAGAATTTTTGGAAACAAATTCTAAATTTGATATATTAAACTAATGTATTTAAGGAAATCTTTTATACTCGCTCTGTCTATCTTTAACTGTCGTGTTTGAGGTTTAACAAAGATTATTAGATTAATGATAAGTTTGTTAGTTCTTAACTTTACACTTTTTACCCTTGTAACAAATTACTAAAGTTGTTACAACTAACTACTTAAATGATATCATTGGAAAAGTGGAGTTTAATTTGTTACACTCTCTGTCCATATTTAACTGGTTTTCTTTCCTAAAACAGTTCTCCAACAATAATTTACCACTTTTATTTTTTCAATAACAAATTAGACTCTTATTTTTCAATAGTATCCCTGAAGTAGTTTGTTGTAACAACTTTATGAGTTTGTTACGAGGAAAAAAAGTTGACAATAAAGGACTAACACACTTGTCCTTAATCTTTGCTAAAAGTAAAACATATCAGTTAAATGTGGATATAGTGAGTATTAAAAAGGAAAGTGGAAAGTAATTGTTAGACAATTTTAGGAAAGCAAGTCGGTTAAAGGTGGACGGAGGGAGTATCGATTCATTAAAAATGAAGATTGATCACGAAATGGATCATCAACATCCACCATTACATTGATTAAATAAATATGTTCGTAATATCTATTAAGTGAATGTTTGGAATCTCATGTTAGTTTTCACTGTTTGCCATTTGGGTATCAAACCGGAGTTTTGGAAAAAGATGTTAAAGTTGACGTATTTGGTAATCTTTCAAAACAGAGTTTTGAGATCAAATCTGAAATGTCACTCTCTCATTTTGTTTTGACAAAACTCTGGTTTAATTGATGTATTTAAACACAAAATTTTGTTTTGACAAACATGTTTCCAAACACATCCTGCATGAACTCAGCTTGACTTGATTTCATTTATACTAATGGATTAATAAAAATTCATTGAAATGGAAACTCGAATCCAAAGCCATCATTTGCAAATCCCCTAATTCATGTCCAAACCATACTACGATACCAACCAAAAAAAAAAAAAAAATCAAATGAATGCTACCTAAATTCTTTACTTCTCAATTTGGACATGTCGAGCACAAAGCTCTCCAAAAGGACCAAAAAAACCTCCACAAATACAAAAGTACGAAACTTCACCAAACGTGCCATTATATAAAAGAAAAAAGAAAAAAGAAACACATAAATCGAAACCAAAACTCACAAAACATATTTATAGACATCCAATTGAATCTGAATCTTGAGAGCTACACATTTTTTTGTTACTACTTTTGCACACATAACATATACATACAAATCTTCGTCTTCTTCTTCTTCCTCAATCTCAACAACAAGATCTGTAAGGAAGAGACAGAGAGACATCGGACATGGCGATGGCTCGTGCGAGCTCAGGCCTGGCGTACCCGGAGAGGTTCTATGCCGCGGCCTCCTACGCGGGCTTCGATGGATCCTCCAATTCTTCTTCCAAATCCGTCACCTCCAAGTTCCCCAACGACGTCGCTCTGCTCCTCTACGCCCTCTACCAGCAGGTACCTCACCTCCATTTTTATTGTCTGCAACAGAGACGCACAATTCTCATTTTCATGTCAATTTTTCTAAGAAATGAGTTTTGTTTGCTTTGTTTCGATGGATCTGGTTTTTGCTCGTTTGATTTGGTGCAATGGTGTGTTTGTTTTTTGTTAATTGAGTTGGTTTTGGTCGCAATTCTGCTAGATCTGGGCCTGGGAATTGGAATTGGTGCCTTGGGAATGTTGATCCGTTTGGTTCGTCACTGCAAATCCATTTCCGGGGATGTATGGTTTTTTGTATTGGAAATGCCGGAAAGCTAGTTTTTAGTCCGGTTTAATTGAGGTGATTAATTTGGAAAGCTGTTTCTGAAATTTTCATTGCCAAACAAGTTACCCATGCTGCTGGCAGCCTGACATTAACCTTTTTATTTCATAATGTAAAGTTGTTTGGAAAGATAATATTAGCCAATGCACTTGTGCTCGGGATTTTCCCCACTCGTGATCGCCAACTGTGATTGGTTGCTAATCTTGAATCTTATGTTTAGTGTTCTGGTAGTCTCGTTTGGCTAGATGGACTATAAATTCTACTTGAGGACGTCACTTGTTTATGCCAAATTCGGGACTCAGCTTTTAGGACATTTACCATCAGTTTGTAATATAAGTACTATTTGTTTTACTCTATCCGAGGGGTATTTATTTGATTTTGACATGTGAGATCAACTAGCTTGCAAAGGTATTACTTGACTATGTTCAAAATTGGATTGGAGGCCACTATAACATCCCAAAACCAAGAGGGTGGAGTCATGTTGAGCAAAGCAAATGCGCAAGGTTTGCACAAAACGCACGCAGGCACACACACACAATACACACACTTCATTACTATATATATTGAAGTTGTGCAGCATTTTAAGATAAACACCAAGGGTTATGGCAATTCAAGATCCATAAGGTTTGTATTTATTGACCCTTCCGGTTAATTTCATTATATATATGTGGTTAACACACTCACACTCTGGTTTCGATCAAATGATGAAGAGCAATTGGGATAATCAAAGTTCTGAGTGGATGATGTCAATTGTAAGATCAACACTCATGATTTTAGAAATTTGGTGTATGGTTTGGATTTGCTTGATTATATATTCCAGATAAAATTTATAATTTGTACTGGTTAAGTAGTGCTTCAAGTGGGTGTAAATTATATCTTCCAATTTGTTCTATTCAAACATGATGAGTATTTTACTTCATAAATTATCTCACCTAATCAACTAGTAAAAAAGTGAAGTTTATCTCATACGAAACCATGATTCATGGTTCATGTCTTTCATCTCAGCAAATGTACTTGCGCATGACTTTTAAAACTCAATTTTTCTTCTTCAGCTTTCTGTATTTGCATCTGTTTATTTCTTTCTTCACCTATTTGCTGCTTTGTTGTATAGCTTGCTTGGCAATCCTTTCTCTGCTTGGCTTTCAGCATTTTCATTACACATTTAACTATGGAGAAGCAGTAACATAGCACATACATAAAAAAATGGCCTAAATAGCTTCGTGACAGTTAATTTATGAAAGAAAGGGACATAGACAAAGCGCTGGTTGTTTTATTCGTACCTTGAAAATTTATAATTTTTTTCATTGTTATCCTATTTTGGTTATGAAATGTAGTATTATATAAGAATGGTCGTTTGACCGAGCAATCTTTACAATTTCAAGCGCCTTGATGATCATGTGACTGTTTAGTTTCTGAAATTGAATTAACAACTTTAGTTTGGTGTCTTTGTTTCTCAATCTTTTTCATTTTGTTTTCAGTATTCAGAAAAGAGTCTCTTAGAGGAGATTTTGCTTAATCTATAATATTGTCCGGTTATGCCAAAATATGTAACACAGTATTTATATATCTGTCAAATTAATTAGGTTAATTTCACTTATTTCACAAATCTCTACTTTACAATTTAAGATACGTTTAAATAACACATCAACATTTCATAAAATAACAAATTCAAATTAAAACAACTGAAAATAAAAAAATAAAAGTGTGTCGTAGAAAGCTACGAATTTATGATACGGATATTGTTACTAGTTGAAACTATAGATTGCATCAGGGTTAGTTATTTGATGACCAACGAAAAAAAAAGAAAAAAAAAAGGAGGATGGAGGACAAGAAAATAATAGTCATAGAAAAAGGTTAGGTTGGGGAGAGACATTAATAATAAATGGCATTGGCAATATCAATTAGGGATAGAGAGTAAAAAAAAGTAAAAACCATGCCTAGGAGTGTGGAATGGATAACATAACAACCTCGTTATGGTCGCTCCCTGCTGCTGCTGCTGCTACCAGATTTTCAATTGATTGATATTTGATAGGGACTGATGGATGGACGATTAAATTTGATGGACATATTTGTTGGGATGCTAAAAATTCAATTCCTATACACTACT
>JAYMTT010000974.1:0-10793 GCA_036898025.1 Hypseocharis bilobata
TCCCCCCCAACACCCCCCCGGATGCCTTCGACTGGCGCGACCGCGGCGCCGTCACAGCCGTCAAAGATCAGGTATATACTTACACGAGTGTTTGCTTATATGGGTGTGTGCTAAATCTAATTGAGCTTTGGTGTTGGAATTATACAGGGATCTTGTGGGTCATGCTGGTCGTTTAGCACGACGGGAGCTCTGGAGGGAGCTCATTTTCTGTCGACCGGAGAGCTGGTCAGCTTGAGCGAGCAGCAGCTTGTGGATTGTGACCATGAGGTTTCAATTCCTCTCTCTCTCTCTCTCTCTCATTTGGCTTTAATTTGTCTGTCTTTGATTTGTTGGGTTAAGTTGTTGTTGGTGGTGGTGTTTTCTGTTTGGTTGTTCAGAAAATTGGGAATTGAAAAGGAAATTTATATAGGTGTTGCTTAATACAATTTTATAGTGATTTGTCTTTGGTATAAATTTTAGATTAGAAATCATAATGGGTAGATTTTTGTGTTCTGGGTTTGTGCTAAATTTGAAGTTTTTGTTGCCACTTTCATTATGTTCTGAATTTGCATCCTTAGAGATTTAACTTGAAAAATCTTAAAAGGTTATTTATTTTCTGGTAATTTGTGCTCCTTTGGTCCAAATGGTTTTGCCTTCTAATGCATTTCTAACAAAGAGTTGAAAAGGGTTAGCTTGTTCTTCGGAGAACAAGGTAACAACTTATTTAGGTCTTCTATTGCATTTTCTTGAGTGAGAATGTCATTAGTACATCACGAAATTAGTGTCGTGCCAGACACCAGCAACTGGACCTAATTGTAAATAGGAGTAAGGATACCACTTGTTTTGACAATTTGCTTTCTTGGTTTGTTAAGTGACTCTTGGTGGAATGTTTGGTTGCTTGAATTGCTCTAATTGTTTTTGACATTATGGTGCATAATAAGAATTACCTTTTCATTGTCATAGTTGATACTTAGATCAAGCTTTTATGTTTTGTAGTGTGATCCAGAGGAACGTGGTGCATGTGACTCGGGATGTAATGGTGGGTTGATGACCACTGCATTTGAGTACACCCTTAAGGTCGGTGGACTTGAGCGAGAAGAGGATTATCCATACACTGGGACTGATCGTGGCACCTGCAAATTTGACAAGAGCAAAATTGCTGCCTCGGTATCTAATTTCAGTGTTGTTTCCCTTGATGAAGATCAAATTGCTGCAAATCTGGTGAAAAATGGCCCTCTTGCAGGTACTAAGCTGCTTTAGGTCTTTTTTGTTCCCTTTTTTGGGTTGACTTGATCTTAGAAATGGTAACATGAATAGTAAGTTTATTTGAGTAATGGAGTGCAAATTCTAATTCTTTTGCTACTTCGTTGGTGTAGTGGGTATCAATGCAGCTTACATGCAGACATATATCGGGGGAGTTTCATGCCCATACATTTGCTCGAGGCGTTTGGATCATGGAGTGCTCCTGGTGGGATACGGCGCTGCTGCTTACGCTCCAATCAGGTTGAAGGAGAAGCCCTACTGGATCATAAAGAACTCATGGGGCGAAAACTGGGGAGAAAATGGGTATTACAAGATCTGCAGGGGTCGCAATGTATGTGGGGTGGATTCCATGGTCTCAACTGTTGCAGCCATTCATACCACAACTCAGTAAGTAGTTTATTGAGTTAGTGCATTATGGAAGTATTTGTACTAAAGAAAGTGGATCTCTTTGTAAATATGAAATGATGACATTCACTATGAAATCTTCCTAGATTTGTACTATTTGCTGTCGATAGTGTTCTACACATGCTCAGACAGGAACTTGGTGATCTTATTTGTAATCTTATGTCATGAATCAGGATTGTCTATTTGTAGAAATGTGTGCTTGTTGATTATAACATCATATTACAGAATTCGATGAAAAAGTTCATTGGATAATCCATTGTGTTGCATAACGCATACACCAAAATGCTTGTATTCGGTATCTTAAACTCAATGTTACAAATTCCCACATGTACAGGATTTTGCAGAACTATAATCTACTCTTTAGTAAAACAATACAACACATTGATCACTCAAAATTATTACAGGAATACAAAATGGTAATATTCTGGAAGCCGAAAAGATGGAATTGGCTGAAATTCCTATGTGCTAGCCAAAATATTAACAAAAGAGCATGCCTCCGGGCAATGATTCAGCAGGATGCTTTTGCCATCATTGTTCAGCACTCAGAACTGGAGTCACGACCGAACGACTATGGAGCAGGACTGGTAGCAGATCAGCAAGGTTCATTTTCCAAATGAATGAGCAAATGTCAGGAAATGGAGCAGAGGATGGGGAAAAAGGTCTTACTTCCAGAACTTGTGAAGCTGAAATCTCTAAGTCCTAATGATAGATATGAAAGATTTCTATACTTCCAACAGATTCAATATGATCAATTTCTGTTTCCTATCTTCTAACCAGTATAAGTGCTGCTTCAAGCAGTGTATCATTCTTCATCCTCATTTAGTACTGCAAATGAAAATGGGTCGAATTTGTAACCATTTCCCTCATAAAACTTGTTCTGGAATTCCACCCAGTGAAGTCGCAAGGCATGCAGGAATGCACTTAGGGTTTCCATCACTAGGAGCACACCGACAGTGGCAGATATAAATACAATTATGCCAATAATAAGAATGATGACATTGTTGAATCTGCATTGTTCAGATGACGTTCAGCAATTTTCTTATTTAAGATCTCATGTTAATTCCACAAGATAAAAAAACATGCTCGAAGTAACTTACCCCCAGGCAAGAAGCAAAACTTTGTCGTAGAATACACTGGACAACTCTGAATGTGCTAGACTGAACAAAATGAACACAAAATGATCAATGATTAACGCTCAACATTAGAGAAAGAATAGTCTCTGGAACTGGAAGTGACTTCTCAGTAATGAAGAAATGCAACCTAAAGGCCTACATGGTAATCCAAATTTTTTTTGCAAGCGTTTGCGTTTTTCTCCTGCCAATCACCTGAGAACTACAACTCATCCTGAACAGTTTAAAGTCTTGTGAAGGATGAATTTGCAATATCCATTGGGCATAAGTGGACAAAGCTTCTTGTAGAGTAAGAATGACTTTGTTTTGGGGGGTAAGGAAAAGTATGTACTATTCATACTTCTCATATTTCTAGAATTTTTCTTACAAATGGGTAGGTAAACTTTTTGAAGGATTAGCAGCTTCCAAGATGCTCATATTTAATCCAACCTAAACTCAACACTTTATCAGCAGTAGTCATATTGTATAATCACCGCAACATTAGCTAAGTTTACCTATACATTTATCCAACTAAAAATGATTTACTGCTTCAGGTACAATCACTAGCATAACCAATCCTCACAATCAACCAGAGCAACAACTATGTGCATTTGCATAATTAAGAACAAAATAACAGAACTATTAAGTACATTAAACTATATATGGTGCATGTATAATGGGAATCATACGCGCAACACCGTATTCATAAACTATTCTGTAAAACTGCTTATATTCAACCACATAAAAGAACTGTTCTGTCACAAATCCAACTTTTTAAATATGACACATCCGCGATCCCCCATGTAAAGTTTGGCTGCATTTTACACATTCTAAGTAACAATGCAGATTCAATGCTACTCTCAGTCTTGTAATTTTTCCTAGTGAAAAAGCTCCAGTTCTTAGGGGTAGCAATTAACGCATTAGCAGCCAATTATCAAAGTGCATAATACCCATTTCACTTACTATTGTCCTTGTCTAGTAATTTTTTCTAATGACAAGGAATATAAGGAGAACTCCTGAATTACTAGTCATTGAGGGGCAAAGGATATTTGGCCACTTGTTATGGGACTGTGGGAGTGTAAAAGGGTGTACTACTATGTATTGATGAGCAATCATACACTAATGCAGCTTAAAATGGCTTTTCCAATTGGATACTACATGAAATGATTTCAAGTTATCAACTACCTACCTGAGTGCCCATAATCGTAGATATGAAGCTGTATTAGACACTGCCCCAAGTACAAACTCTATGGTATGTATAAGTTGGTGCACAAAGACCTCACTGAACTCAAATTCCTCATGCCCATGGGAGTCGTACTGTTGCTCCATTTCAAAAGACTCATCTGCGTTTTGAAGAACTGCATAGGACTGACCTTGAAGCCTCTACGGAAATATAATACTAAGATATGTTAGGGTAGTGTAAGAGGAACAAGAAAAGGGAAGATGAAGGCAAGAAAAGACATAAGAGCTTCAACAATACAAGGTATAATTGGAGAAAAACAAAAGTAAGAAATTTGAGCATACTTCCTCATGTTGTTTCTTCAAAAGAAAAGGCTTGGGGAATAGCATCCATGGTACAGCAACAAGAGCTGATAATAGTAATAAAAGCTGTTGAAATGCAGGGGATTTTAGAATTAGTGTCTGTCTTGTGGTGCAATAGAAAGCTTATGTTCAACAATCAAAATGAAAAAGATTGAACCTGAAGATATTTCTGGCCAATGAAAAGTTGGTTTTCACCCAGATCATCAGTAGGGCTTAGGAACATGTATATCATCACATGGTACAGATCAGCTTGTGAACCAGTGCACCATTTCACAACTATGAGGAGTGAAAGGTAGCCAAAGAGGCTGTTTAAAAATATTATTTGGGGAACAAATTGGTACCTAAATGCATAATCAATGAGCGATGTTAAGAAATCAGAATAATTATTTTATCTGAAGACAACATACACATTTTCTCAAATTCGCTAGCTCATCTATGAAAAAGGTGCTCAACATGCATAAAAGGAACAAGTTAGAAATAACACTTACCAGATATTCAGGTCATCCTTATAGAATTTAGCATTGAAATAACTCATTATAATTCCAAGGTTCATCTGGGCTACTCCCAGTAGAATTGACATCTTCATCTTCAATGAGTTAAGAAATGGTAATTCACTCCGGGTACCATGCCACTTAGGATCCACACCAAATGGATAGGTGGCACCCACCTTAATTAAACCTGCTGTTGAAGCATCCCTGAAACAAACACGATCAGTCTGTGAACATTGGGGAAAAGGACAAGTGGGTTCTCAAATAGAAACACGAGCAGATTTTATCACACTGGTAGATACCTGCAGAGAGGGTCACGGCATCCATATGCAGAGGGCCCAAATAATTCAAATGGGACAGAGAAGAACTCATTATATATTAATCCTGTGTAGATTGAGAACAGGGCCATCATCAAAATAACGTATCGGCCACCAAATGTCATCTCTGTGATGTCTCCAAGCTTCTGTTGTTAAAAAGTCAAATAAGCTGAAGCCTTGCAGGAAGTAAAATGAACACAGAGCAGAATGACAATGATGAAGAAGCCATGTGGCATGCAACAATCACCTGACTTGAAAATTTCTTTTCCCTGATTATGAAATATAATGTTGCCAGGAGCAAGCATATACCATGGCCCCAGTCACCAAACATTACAGCAAAAAGGAAAGGGAACGTGATAATTGTGTACACACCAGGGTTTGCTTCCTGATATTTAGCCACCCTGCATCGTAAATCACATTATTTAGACACTTCATCAGATGACCACTAACAGTATAGCAAAACATAAACGCACAATATACAAATGGTGAAATTGGAGAAAAACTATACTGCAACTCTACTTTCATTGATATTCAGGATACATACACACATGCACATGAGGCAAAATATTTGGTTCAATAACCCCGAAAACAGTAACTCCAGATAAAACAAAACTCTTCTACAACTACTAGGAACATCTAGCATCCTGTTATTTTGATGTCACTACTTGGAAGTTGGAACATTAAGCATGTTCTACACAAGCCGCTGCACCTTACCCATGTAAAATAGGCCACTTCCAGTTATATGGAGTACTAATCTTGGGTCATTTTGCACTGGCATAGCATAACCAGAAAACAGCCCAACTACATTCATTTTCCAACTATACTTTTGCAATCCTAAAAGAAGATATATATACAGCATAGTCTAGTAAGACAATTGAGACACACGGCAAAATTACCAACATAGCCCACAAAAGTTTTCCAGGTGATGCTATGGTATAGTATATAAAATCACTGTTACTTCTAAAGCAGAAACAGCATCAAAGTTCAAACTCCACAGGTTTTGATATTTTTCAAGGTAACTCACCCATATGCATCTACAATTTCTTGAAAAGCAGAAGTAAATTTGCTTGTGCGGAAATACGTAGGTGGTAATTCCTTTGTATGCAAGATTTGGAATATGGCTCCAACTTGTGAGCTACTGTCATAGGTTGCCTTCTCCAATGCATTTTGAATCTGCAACAAATCAAGACTAAGTCAATTAAAAGATCCGATTAGAGTATGTTTTGCTTGTAGCCGATTCATGAAATATTATTAGAAAAAATACTGCAGGCACAAAGGAGAGAGACCAATACAAGCTGAGAAGACAAACCTGACTTGTCGCAAAAACTGGACACCAACCTTCCGCAACAAGACACTTCTTGGTCACATCAATGCTAAGCATATTTAGCGTGTGGTAAATGGATTTTTCCTTCTTGACCTATGTATATTAGATGAAACAAAGCTCAATGACTGAAAAAAGATACATCTTGGTGACGTAGAATCCCAACAAGAACATAAACAGTATACACGCAAATGAAAACGGGCAAAGATAAATGGGTGCACTTGAGAAATTGAAAACAAACCAAAAGGTTCCACTGCTCAAAATAAAAGCCAATCTTCTGTAACAGATTGCTCCGATGCAGCTGTCCAGCATCAATAGTAGTCTTCAGTTCAGATATCCTTCCCGACACCTAGAAAGTAAAGTAAATAAATACCTGTTACACCTTCAGTGTGACTATAACTTGGAACTCCTCCACAACTGGACCAAAAATGATCAGCGCATGCAGATCACCTATTCATACAAGACGAGTTGCCATAGGCAAGAAGAAAGTAACTTATTTAACTTTTGTTTTCCCTGTATAACGGTAGGCAGTGGAAAAATCCATTTACCGACATCAGGATGAAACTTCAGGCATGTATGTACTGAGTGGCACAAACCCTTAACACAGATTTGAGGCCATTCAGAATGGACCCATTAAAACACCACATAGATCAAAATCATTTTATGTGCTTCAATTTTAAAATAAATAAATAAAATGTGACTAGATACTAGATGCTATTTGGAGATATTAGCAACCTCTTATATAGTTGCAACAATACCAAAAAGACAATGAAGTCACTGGAAAATCTTGGATGTAATTAGTTGTGTTTAATAATATTGACCAAAAAGCCAAATGATGCCAATCAATAATCAAAGAATAAATGACAAGAGTTATAGCACACAAGATAAAGTAATCCAATTTGTCTATATTCCTTAAAATGAAAATAATTCTCAAAATACAACAAGACTGCTAAAACTAAACATTCAAGAAATAGTCAATTTGGAATATCCTGAAACCCCAAATTCCATGTAAAGGGAATGAAACGTACCTCTGTTATCATCTGATATTGTTTGCCTAGGTCATCTGTGAATGGATAACGATTTGCTCCAAAAGCTTCACATATTTTCAGAATCTTGTTTTTTGCTCTTTCTCCAGAATAGAAGACAGCAAATACATTTTTTTCAACCTATAAGTTGATTAGTCAATTACCAGATAAAGGGGGAAATAGCTCCAAATAAATAATTATGAAAGAGATAAGCATCAAAAGTGGAAAAAAGGAACCAAAATAAAATAGTATGTAGAGGTGATTTAAATAAAATAAAATAAAGAGAAAGCATGCAAAAAAGAATGCCTTTTGAACCATTCAAAAAGTTAAAAATTTACAGTAAAATTCTGGTATTAACCTTCTCTCCAGACAAAGGATCAATGACAGGCTCTTCAATCACAGCTTGCTTCAAAAACACATTACCCCTGGTTGCACGAAACAGAATCCTTTCAAAAGCCATCGCCTTTTCTCTTGGAACAAGACCACTGACAGATCCCAGCTTAACTTGCTTTGATGGATCTGTTGTCATTTCCTACACAATATCAAATCCTCAGCATCATCCAAAAGAAAAATATACGATTTTCAGAGTTAACTACAGAAAAGACAAGGAAAATATAGAAAGTTTTACTTGCTCCAGTAATAAAGGGCTATCAATAGATCCTTCACCATGCAGCTGCTCTTCAAATTCTTTCTGCTGAGCAGTGGCACCCCTTTGAGCCAAATGGAAAAACTCACCAGCCTTACATAAAATAAAATGCCGTGAGAATTAGTTGATTCTGGCTTAAGCAAGTCTGCAGAAAAATCTTATAGTATGCAACTAGCAATTTTATTCTGCATATAAAAACCCGAATGATTTGCTTTATGAAATTACATATCAACAATATTGGTAGCACAGAAATACAAGAATGGAGTTAAAAGCTTTCGGTTCCACTGTAACACATTAACACAATAATGATAGAGTGCTTATATTACCCATAAGCCATGGCAGAAAATAGTCATACCTTCTGCAGGACAAGTTTATATTCTAAGAGCTCATTATAAGAGCGTTGCAACTTTTCATTGTTCCCATTTATCTCGAGCAGCTCAGCCTCAAGTTCCTCGAGTTTTACCTAGCCATATCAGCAATTAAATTGTTTAAATAAATAACATAACAAGATTGAAAACCATTATATCGAGATCTAAGTATTTATTGTACCTCCAAGTTATCTAAATCAATACTAGCAGTCATTGTAGACCTTGTTGAGGGAGTTATACCCGCCTTTGTCATTTGTTCCTTAAACAAACGTAGCCTCCGAGCCATTTCCCCACACCTTTTGATCTGCACGATAAAATATACACAGCAGACAGGCACATAAACACATAGAAATTCCATAAACTCGAAAGGAGAATTTAATGTTTAACCATTATCTACTGAAAATAACTTACTGTATCCTAGGAAAAAAAATGCATATATTCCATCAACAAATGAAAGGGATTTAACTCTGCATAGTATCTCTCCAATATGCAATCATATGCCTATTATTCGTAGGATACTTAAAAGTTGTCGTGTCAGGCACTTGAGAACATATTATTGGTGTCTGGATCTCTTTTGGAGTTTTAAAAGAATATTCTATTATTTACCTGAAATAAAGTGCAAGCTGTAGAGATTTTATGCATTCTTGTCAAGAAACTTATACAAAGTTACCAATTCATGATTATGTTACTGTCTTTGACTCTTTTGCACTCAACCAAGCAACAAGGTAGATATTTTTTGTCATGTGAAACATCATAATAGACATTAATATACATGTTCCAGTTCCATACTGTAAACTCAACAAAAATAACCATTAAGCCTGCCTGTATATTAAGACATTTAGTCGGTGGTAGATGCAAATGTGTATCTTGGTAAACAAGAAAAATATGGAGAACATAGACACACCTGAGCAGCATATGTCCACTGAAAGGGGCTCTTCTCTGCATTGAGCTGTGGCAAAAGAAAGATCCACTTATTGCATTATATTCATGAAATGTCAAAAAAAAAAAAATTGAAGGATAATAAAAGAAAGCTGGCCGTCTAAAAAATGTCATGGCAAATCAAGGTACCATGGATACGATCTCAAAGTGGAAACAGTACATACATTTACAATTGTCCAATAAGGCAATAACAGTTCATTCATTGACATGAAATTCACCCAAATTTACTCTGTTAATCTGCTTAGGTTCTGATACATTATCCATTCCCCATTGTAAGAACATCTAGAAATTAAGAGTTCATTTATTTTAGCCTAATTAAGATTCCATGAGTGATCGATTTGTAATAATAATTACCTTCCTATATTCATTTCAATTTCAGTACTGTATAATCAAAATATGCTTTAAGAAAACAAATAAATAAATAAAAACTTTACTTCTTCAAGAATGCAAAATAGATTCGAACAAAAAAAACTACAAATTGATTCCCAGCCTCCAAGTATCCAAATACGACCTAATATAATCTAAACAGGAATCAGCTATTAGCACAGATATCGAAACATAAAATCATACATAATGTAGAAATTTTGAAGATGAAGCAACAAGCAACAATGATGCTTCGATTTTAATGAAATGTAAGCACTAAATGTCAGATCATTTTCACAATGAATTCAAAATGAAACGAAGAGAAATCGGGAGGTTCACGGTTGTGCTTACATCTTTGAATTGAAAGAGGCCAATGTCGCCGAGGTAGGAGATGGTCCGGTAAGCTGATTCCATCGGAATTATGAGCTGCGCCAATTGCATCGGCTCCGACCGCAGCAGATCCATCGTCGGGCCTCGCCCTCCTTCCCCCATTTCCTTCTGCGTCTGTGTATGAATCTATATATCTATATGTGAATGTGCTATTGTTGGAGGATGGTTGATCGGAGAGAAGTCGCCGGACGATTGGTTCTCAGGCTCCGACGAGATTCGGTTGGTTGGTTGCTCGCCTTTCAGCTTTCACTCACCAAACGTTCCCAGCGTGGGTATATATTATAATGTCTTCCGTATTTACGGCAACTCAAAAACACCGTGAACCTTAGCGACGTCGTCCAAGTGTGGAATTTGGGAAAGCGGGAATATCTCCAAATTTTGGCGAAACTGATTTTTTGATGTCCAAATTTTACAACTTTGTATAATTTAATGCTCAAATTTTTTTTTTTATGCATTGTGGTGCACAAACTTATGATTTACATATAAATCAAGTACTATTAACTTTTATCTATTTCATCTGTTAAAGATGCTAATGCAACAAAAAAAATTCTGCCGTGAAAAATAAAAATAAATTTTAAAAAATTAATTAAAATTAAGATGTCACGTGACACGTGACGTGACATCTAAACATCAAACAT
>JAYMTT010000975.1:0-10789 GCA_036898025.1 Hypseocharis bilobata
TCCGACGTGTCCAATTGCCATTGGCTCGAAGAACCAAGCGCACCCATGCGGCAACCACATGCTAGAATTTACCGACTAGAGTAGAGGTAGAGGCAAAGCAAAACCTTTGCGTGTTCCGAGTTGTGCTAAACAGTGGTCACAAATTCTGAGCCCTAACCCCCATTTTTGTCGAATCTCTCAGCCAGCCCTAAATCAAATCAAATTCAAACCCTAAACTAAACCCTGTCACTTTCAATGACCTTGAGCAGCCCCTGCATCACCTAACTAACGCTACTACCCTTGTTCTTGTTTGCCAATTGTAGAGATGGATATTGAACAGAAACAAGCGGAGCTAATCGATCACTTTGTGAAGCAAGCCTCCACTCACAAGGGTTCGGCCCTCGCCACTGTAATCGTCGATGCCACCTCGCCCCCCTCGCTCTTCGCCTTCTCCGAGATTCTCGCCGTTCCCAGCATTCTCGAGGTTCGATTTAATCGAATTTTTTTCTATGACATTTTCACATTTTTCTTAGTATTTTTGCTTCTTATGGTTTATTATTGGGCTGGTTAATTCACTATCAATTGGGTTTTGTTTTATTGGGAATTTATGTACTTTTCATTTTCAGTTTTTTTTGTTGCTTTTTAAAGACACTATGCTGTGTAGTATTGGTCATGAAGTTCATCTTATGTTTTTTTGCTGACAAAACTGAAGAGAACAAAAAGAAACGAAAAATAGAGTTCGAGTTCGAATGTGACTTGGGAAATGATATTTTTTCTAATTAATTATTTTGAAGATTGACATCATTCTGTGGTTTATGCCTTTTTTATTTGTTGTGTGCTTTTGTTTCTATTTTTGACTATCTTTTCTTTAGGGGCCTGTTCGATGTTTTTCTCTTTATCCTTTTTGGTGTTTATTTAATATAAATATGCTATTCCTCTTGATGTTTTACAAAATTAAAATCTAAACTGGGGTTTTTCAATGTAGCATATTTGGGTTTTGGATGTGCCAGTTTACTTCGTGGTTATGACTAATGAAAACTTATGCAGCTTGAAGGAGCTGCTGATAATTCTGTATACCTTGATGTTCTTCGTTTATTTGCACATGGCACATGGAGTGACTACAAGAGTAAGCATCAAGTTATTTGCTTCATTGGAACCTATTTTTCCACTTTGTCACACATTTTTTGTTGGTATGGTTCTTAAGCTGTTTCATTTTTTTACTAAGACTTCTTGTTTGCTACTAACATTAATTGTATTAGTAATAGTCATGTTGCTTACGTGCAAGACAACAAATTTTCAAGTTGCTTTTTATGTCCATATCATATCAACAACTAGTAAAGATATTAGAAATCCTAATTTTGGCATGGCTAAGAGCTTATAGGTATTTTTTTTTTCTTTATAAAAGTAGCTTGAAAGACCTTTACGCATGATATGAGTTTTAAGTTTGGGACTGGAACTTATTTTTCTAGTTTCATGTCATTTGTTAAAAGCATTGAGTTTAAGTGACCATTTAATGCAGTGGATAGCTGTATTACGGCAATGTATAATGTAGTGAAATGTATACACTATGCACTCGGAAAAAAAATGCTTACGCTATACGTCCTTAAGGAAGTTAACACTCATACAAGGATCATTTTATGTTATATAATTGTTGTTTTGTGCAATTAAACAGTTGCTAACAAAATTTAAGTCCTTGTGATTGCATCCTGCTTTAATTTTTTGTGGTAAAATTTCCACTGCTGCGCACATTGCTTCAGTCGATCTGCCATAGATCCTGTGGAGTGGACATTGAATCACTCTCATGCGGCGGTGGGCCCAGGAAATTTTCCTTTGGGGGGGGTGTTTGTAAGTGTAACTCTTTTGTTTCTTTTTCACTTAATGTAATCCTCTTTAAACAAGGAAGAAAGCAAGAAAATTTAAATACTGAATTTTAATTTAAAAGTTCTTAAGAAAAAGATGAATAAGAAATTTGAATTTGTTAAAATGGGTTGATATCATATAACTAACAAGTAAATAGTCATAAAAGAACCAATCTAAAAGATTTCATTAAAAGTTTGAAATAATAGAATCTTTTTTGATACAAAATAACGTTAATTTGACCTATAAAATAGTTCAATTTTAGCTTGGAGTTTAAGGTATGTATTACAATTACTTATCATTTTAATTACTCACCAGTAATTTTGGGGGTGCCACCATTAAGAAAATAAAGCCTTTTTATTTTCTATTAGATTTTAATATGATAATTATTAAGGTTTCAAAATTTTGGGACCTCGAAAGCTGAGTTTAGGTCTGCCACTGCTCTCAGCTTTGTCCTGCTTAAAGGTTAAGCTTCATTTTGTTATCTTCGTTGGTTAATAGGGTAGATGATCAACCTCGTTATGTACTAGAGTAATTATTGTTTACTGGAATATTAAAAATCCTTCTTACATGCTTGATTGGATTATGGAGTGCATTATACATCAGATAAATTATAATGAAACAATGTAATTCTTTCTCAGTATTAATAATTTGTCCATATACGTAGTGGGCGATTTGGATGTGAAATTATAGGCCCTAGAGATTCGGATATATGTCTAGTGGTGCCCCTCTTTTCCGTTTATCAGGACACTATGTCGTCTTCCATGTATTTTTCTAACTCTTATTATTCAATAAGATGCTTTCATGTATACTGATGCATACTGGCTTTGCATAAAACGAAAATTAATAACATTTGTTAAAGTTGCCATGAAGTAACCTAAATGTTTAAATTGATATCTTAATCAGTCTGGAATTAATTATTCTTAACACAGTTGGGAATGTGCACAAATTTCTACACATTTAACCATTTTTCTGGTACGTGTTTACCTTTATTTTTTGTCAAGACAATTAGGTTTCCCTATTACTTTTTGTCAGATTTTTGGAAGCTGTACTTTTTTTGTTTTGTTTTTTTACTTTTGGTCAGATCAGACAAGTTCATTTATTTTACCTTTTTACCTAGTATTAAACTTGGTGAAAACCCTAGGCCAGGTAAGGATGGCCTGCTTTTGACCCACCCAGGAGGTGTAACTCAAGCTGGCCCATGATATTACCTTACCGCCAAACCAAAATAAAAGAAATTGAAACGAAACCTTCAGCACCCAGAAAGTGTCTGAGATGCCTTTGTTTTGTCTGAAACTAGGTTCAAAACCTCATATTTGTTTACAACTTCTCTTTATGTTTGTACTCCTAGGTGCTGCATAAGTTACGTGACAAGATTTACCTTGTTTGCCTCGAAATTTTTATTATTTACAAACTTATTGAACATGATGCATTTAGATTCACCCAATTAAGCACTTTAGAATTTGTTACTTGAGAATTCTCTCCTTCATTCTGGTTCGTTGAGTTGTTTTTTTTTTTTTTGATCTGCATATCATGATAAGTTTTGGCAACTGAAATGTTTTGATAGGTAATGCTGGCTGTCTTCCGCAATTGGTGCCTGATCAAGTCCTTAAACTAAAGCAACTTACAGTGCTTACCTTGGCTGAGTCAAACAAGGTACTCTGACGGAAAATCTAAATCCTTGTTTCCATAGCAATCATGTTTGCCTATGGAAATATGTTAATTTACCTGCCCAAATGAGTTACAGGAGTGCTGCATAATAATTCTATAGTCAAGAGTTAGAGTTGAAACTTCTCATTTTAGGACTTGTTGGTGCACATTATTCATTTTAAGTTATCATCAGGGGAAACAAGTAAGGTTTTCCTGGCTTACTTGATGAAAATTATTTTTTCATTAATTCTTTAAAGGTAACCAGTTTGGTCAAATTTAGAGAAGTCGTCATTGTATTCTTCAATCAGAGTCGATGAATATTTGATGGTGGTAATTTATTGATTTTGTCAATCAATGGTTTTTTATGTCAAATAAAATTGAAATTGTTTTGAAGTTTGGTATTTCAAGAATTCATTAGAATCAAACCCATAAATATATGGCATGTTTGTATGACTTATGTTTGATTCTTATGTATGTTTCTATTGATAAAATTTGTTCTTTCATTTCTGTTATTTGCTTTGTATATATCGTACTATATTGAAGATAGAGATTCAATTGATTTTTATTTATTTATGATCGCCTTATGATCGTTATATTTCAATTGATCACTCTATTTTTGTACGAAGTGTATGTTTCTCCTCATTCCAACGTCTAATGGGGAACCATCTATTTGTTGATTGTTTTTAGGTTTGTCCTTAGACTAAATGTTGAGTCATTTCCCAGGTTCTGCCCTACGATCAGCTAATGCAGGAGTTGGATGTTACAAATGTTCGTGAACTTGAAGATTTTCTAATCAATGAATGTATGTATGCGGTAAGTATTATAGCTGGATTCTCACAATACCTTGCATGCGAAAGCTTTTGTTCCATCACTTGTTTATTAAATTTGATTTTTCTTTTGTGCTATTTTTGAAATAAACAAGTTGCTTTGTATGATTGTTCTTTTTGCTGGAACATAAGATTGTTTTCGAGTTTTAAGAAGTTCAAATCTGAAATGTTACTTTAAGGCAGGGATTTTTCTGAACTTATTTTTAGTGGTATTTACTAGTTCTTCAAATGATATGGATGACATAATGAAGCCATTGCATTTCAATGTGCATTCCATACCTTTTCCGTATTCCAACACCAGTTTTTATCTGCATGGTTTATTTATTAATTTTTGGAAGTGTCAAAATCACGATTTAAAACTGGAGAATGTAAATGAGCTATGTGTTGATTATTTGATTGTTGGATTTCTGTTTTTTCTTTGTGACAGGGCATAGTCAGAGGAAAGCTGGATCAGTTGCGAAGATGCTTTGAGGTCTGAGCCAGTAGCACTCACCTTGCTTCATGTTGCTGCCCTGCTTTTTTGTTCAATTATTTACTTTCTGAAGCTTGGCCTATCTTGAACATTTACCTGTCAACTGCAGGTCCAATTTGCAGCAGGGAGGGATCTCAGACCTGGACAACTTGGGAGTATGATACAAACACTGTCAAACTGGTAATTACTATTTTGCTTGACTCTAGGTGTGTGTGTGTGTGTGTTTTCTCGTGCACCTTTGCTGGATGCTCAAATGTGGTTTTTGCGTGCGTTTTTGTACAAGTATTTGTTTCTCCGTTTTCTTTTTGTGGAATATTGTGCTTGTGAGATGTTGCTGAGCACACTCCAATTACTGAAAGTCCTAAACTGTAGAAATGTTACTTGAACAGCCAAAATTCTCCAGTAAGGTTTTGTTTCTTATTTAATTTATTTTTTCCCTTTATATTTATGATCTCATTGTTGTGTTTTTTCCCCCCTTGTGTTTGAAGTCTTTTTTAGTTTAACAGTGCCAATTGGTGCCATTTCTACTTGATTGTGAATGATCTTTTGTTTGTTTATACGAGATGGTGGTTTCTTTTGTAAAATTATTTTTATTCGAGTATTTTGCTGTTTACATTGATGTTTGCTAGTTTTATGGTTGGTAACTTCTTGTTGGGGCTGCTGTTATGTTAAGATATATACCTTTGCATTATGATTATTCTATATACTATAATGCTGTGATTTAGAACTGTTGGGGTAGTTTTAATGGTTGTGATGTGATTTTCTCCAGCTTATTAAATTTGAATTTTGGTGTTGTTTTGGCCAACTGCAAGTGGCAAATGGATAGGAGTTTTTATTGGTTCTGTCTTGTTGATTGTTTGTAATGGTCATATTAGCGTGCACAGTTTATTTTATTTAAATTCTTTTTGCGTGACTTTATGTGGACTGTTATCAATTGTATATGAGGTAAGATAGTACTTAGAAGATATTCTGTCACAAATTTTCACTTGGGTGCTTGTCTCTCCTGCTGCCCCTGCGAAGGCACTTATTTATCCATGTAATCTCGATACGTTGACTAACAGATCGGGAAAAACTACAATAATGTCTACTTGTCCCTCAGCATTAAGCTTATGTCCATTGGCTTTGATTTTTTTGGGTTTTAATTTTGGTAATAATTGACTTTAAAGTAATAGATAAGAAGTCAAAATGGGAGAGAAAATAGGGGCAGAAGAAGAATGGAAGTTATAAAAGTATGCACTGCTTAAATGAGGGTAAATAGGTCTTTTACGTATTAGACACCAAATTCCCCTTGTCTCTTAATAATATAGTACAGTTTCTTCAGTGGTCTTCTTCACCTGCTTCAATGTCTTGATCAGAATAAAATTCTTGCAAAAACCTTTGCTGGCACGATGGTTTGACTCGGAGTATGTGACGTGGTTCCTTGCCAACAATGTCCACCTCATATTTTTCTTGAAATTTCTGGCAGATAGCTGTCTTGGAAGTTTCATGCCATGTCCAGCATGGATTTATTTCTTTATCCTTGTGTATGTGTGCCATTGCTGAAAATTCCCGTCATTGATAAGAATCCATTCTGATCATGAGCCAATTAGACCAACCTGCTGGCTGCTGGTGAAATTCCTGGGCTATCATAAAACTGTAAGGTAGTCTTTGGATTAGATTGCTTGGGAATGGGATTCAAGGAATGAAAGTCGCTCAAATTTGTGCTTAGCTTATGAATAATATACTCTCGCTCTTCTACCCACTTCATTCTGTTCCCATTCCTTCAATCCAATTTCATTCCCTCCCAGGAGAAGAGGAATGAGATTCTCATTCCCATTTCCCCTCTCTTCAAATTATATGTAGATACACCCTTAAAACAGAAATCATTCGAAGCATGATTTCTCATTCCCATTCCGGTTCCCTTCAAAATAATCCAAGCGCTACCTAAATGTATTAAAATGTGAATAAAACATTGCTTTACTAGAAAGTATAAATATAATTTGTCTGCATCCGTGCATGTGGGCCATTCCTCTAAAATCCCGTCACTGATAGGAACTTGTTCTATTTACAAGTCAATTTGACCAACCTGCTGGCTGATGTTGAATAGCTAGGCTATCATACAACTGTATCTGGAACTAGCTATAGTTAATTGTTTGAGATCTGAATGAGATCATTGTGTGGCAGTTCTAGATGACATAAAAGCATGCCTTTGTCCCGAGATAGTGTATGCATAACTTTCAGACTGTTATGTGGCCATCATAATCAGACAAATAAATTGTCAGTGTAGAATAAGATGTTCTAAACTGATTTTTTGAAAGCTTAATTAGGTTTCTAGAGTATCTGGTCAAGGGTGCCATATTCGATTTACTTATGCAGGTCTGATTTTGAATATGTAATTATGGGTACATTCTACATCTATATTTCATTATATAACATTAGAGCCTCCGGATTTTAAGCTCGATGTGTGTATAGCTACCTTTGTTTCTAAAGTCTACTGGGCATTGCAGCTGGAGAGTAGCAAATTTGTCCCCTTTCTAGAGTTTGCTTTGGAGATTACAACTTTAGTAGGTTCAGGATTACATCTAACATTTATTTTTATGCTTGCAACTAGGTTGGTTACATCAGACAATCTACTTCTTTCAATTCAAGAGAAGATAAAATGGGCGGATAATATGAGTGAGTTGGACAGGAAACATCGAAAAGATGTTGAAGATAAGATGGAAGATGTAAAAAAGACCCTTTCACTCAAGGTCAGTTTAATCCAGTTTTATATTTTAGATTGATTTTCCTTTAGCCACCTCTTCCTCATAACTTTATGTGCACATTTAGAAGATAAATGTAATTAGATTTCTATGGAAATAAAAGTTTTTTTATTTGTTATTATTGCCATTATTTTTTTTTTGATTCCGACTGTTGAAGATCACAATCCTCCTCTGATGTTGGGGAGGTATTTATGGGGTGAAACCTGAGGAAGTTGCGAAATGAGTGTAGCCGGAGCTTGTTATACAAGACTACTACTTTAAAAATGATTTTTGTTTTCCTTTTCAAGTTCTTTTGTTCCAAGAAACTCGTATGATTATAATGCATAATGAAAGACTTGATGTTGTGTTACTAGTTTCAGATTTGTTGCAGATATATGGACTGTCTCCATATCCATGCAATCTCTGGACACTATGATTAGCAAGAACATGCACATGTGTCCATGGAGATGGAAAGAGTTTTTAGGAAAACTTCACTGGAAGCTAAATATTTGAATCCTTCAACACCCAACAAAAGTATACACAAGATTCCTTGACCTAGAAAAATGCAACCTCTGTTTTGCATGCAACTGAGTTCAAATATATATATATATATATATATGATACATGTATTATTATGTCCTACTCATTCTGAATTGTTTAGTAGCTAGAATGTTTTAGATAAATGCTTTATTCAAATATTGCGATATGTTGGTCGATGTGTCTTACTTACATTGTGGCAGAAGTTACACCCTGTAAGCAGGCCGACATTGACTTCCGAGGGCACGAGGAGATCTACTCTGAACCTGGTGGAGTGATGGATTATGAGGAAGATCGGAGCCGACCCAAGAGGTAACATTATACATCTTCGGTTCTTCAATTGTGATTCCATATACGTGGAGTTGAATTCCATATTGTTCATCTGCATAAGGACTTTTGAAATTACAGGAGGCGGCATCCGATGTCTTGAAGATAAATACATAGAAGTGGAACTCATTGGACAGGTTCAGTCGAGAAGCCAGATTTTCATCCATGACTTGACAACAGCATATGAATTTTATATTGAACTTCTCATTGTCACTGTAGGCTTGAGTATGGTTAGCTTGTCTTGAACCCCTTGTTTTTTATATTGAGTTGGCAAGACTAGAATTGGTGGGTGCGGCTATAAAATATTTTATGGAAATCCAATACATTTTCTTTATTACGCATTTATTTTTTAAATTATGTTTAGTTTGTTTTACTCTATTGCAAATTACATGAAAATAGCTGCATAGAGTTTTGTTCTTCCATGTTTGGTTTGGCCTCCCAAATAAAAGGAAGTGACGGATCGTTTTTGGTAAAAATTCTCATATAAAGATGTATGATTATTCATTGGCCCTTGGAATTCTAGACTTTTTTTAATTGAACTTGATGACATTTGATTAATAAGATGTAGAAAAAAATACAAAGCTACAAAGTTACGGAGGAAAGAATGCTACATGACAATTCTTAGTAAAGAATTGTAAATTTGCAGCACCATGGCCTAATAGGATTCTAGGTCATTTTGTGAAGTGATTGCTAGTGAGAGGAGATAACAGTCGCGACTTGAAGATTATATTTATGCATTGACTTCAATTGACTCCAAGAAATGTAGGGCAATGACTGGTTTTGTAGTCTTTGACGTGGTACAATACCTGAAAATAATTGATTGCCAAAACAAATGTTAGTTGAACAAAACAGTTGTGAGCCATCGTGCAGGGCAATAGAGTATAAGGTAGGAGAGGTGGATTGTTCGGATACACTTATACAATGACTAGGGGTTCAACCGGAGAAAGTGATGCAAGATACAAGGCTTGAAATGGATTTGGTTGATCATGACCAAATATCAGTGTAGTTAGATATACATCCTTCAGTACAAATGCAAAAGTATTGCATTAAATGCCTGGAGTTATCCTGATTTATAAAAAGGGTTGACAGTAGGATATGAACCAAGATGTGATGGAGGAGACTTCTAGACTTTCTATATATGCAGACCCATCGAAGAACCAAATTCTCAATGTACTCGGAAGGACTCACAAAAAAGTTATCGTATATATCTGGAGTACAAAAAAAAGCATTGGTTGGCAAGAATCCCTGTGGATTTTTCATAAAAAAGGTTTATCTTTGACAGAAAGTGCATTTTCCAGAGAAGTTGTGGGGAAGGCATTGAAGGAGAGTTGTCGAGTGGTTTAACAAATGAAGCTGTCTCATAGCTGATCAAATAGAGAGAGATTCGTTTGTGGTATACTTCCAAACCCGTTGAGGGTTTGTTGGATGGCAGGAAAGGATGAACGAAGAGTAAGATAGAGGAAAGAAAGAGATAATAGAAGTGAAAGTTGTAGACGTCCATAGCACAGACGCTGAGACCATGCAAGATAAAGAAAGAGACATGGTACAAGGGAGGGAGGAATGCAGGGTAGAAGAAATAGATGCCCAGGTATCCTCCACTGCCACACTCCAAAGAGAGCCTTTGATAAAGTTCTCACGTTCGGAGCAAACATCCCTCCGAAAGGCGGAGGCAGCTAATGAAGTAGGGGCATCAAGAACATCTTAAGAAGGAAAGTATTTGAAGCTCAAAACTTGGGTTACCAATGAGGTTGGATTGGCGAGAAAACACCACAATTGTTTTGAAGAAAAGCTTTATTCGTAACCTCAACTTTTGTGAATCCTAAGCCCCCTAAATTCCTTGGAGTAGCAATCGAGTCCCAAGCGAGTAATAGCTTTTCCAAATACCATTACCAAGCCCCAAACGCATGTCAAAAGAATGTGATCCATGTGGCAGTCTATTCTTGAGGTGAAAAAAAAAATTTCTTGATGATTTGAGATTTTGGTTAATTTTTTTATATGCATTTTGTTTAGATGGATAATCTTGTACTATTGAATGTATATTATTATATCTTGTCATGAGGGTAGATTGTGCTATGAAGAAAGCTTATGTGTGCATATTCTTGATTCATATTGATAATAATCCACTTTGATAATTTTAAAACTTGACATGCATCTCTTTTGAGGAGAAATTTATATGAGCAAGTATTGTTTTGATGAAGTGATATAGGTTATCCTTGGATCTTTTCAGCTAAATTTGAGTTTTAAATCCTTTTCTTTGGTACCCAAATCATGAAAAGCCCGACCCTTTATTTGTTTGATTATCTATTTGCTTTGTTTGAACTCTTTCTTTGAGCATATTGTTATTGTTTGTAAATAAAGAGCGAAAGGGATGAATGATGCAATTAAGTGACTATTCTAAGGGGTGAATATATATGAAGAAA
>JAYMTT010000976.1:0-10786 GCA_036898025.1 Hypseocharis bilobata
AGGAGCCGCCACCCCAAGAAACCCACAACCCCAAACCCCACAACCAGACTTCGCCTCCAACCAAAAACAGAGGGAGAAGAAGAGGAAGAGGAGGCAGGAAATCCGAACAAGGGGACATTTGTATGCCACCCAGTTCCAGGCACTGTACTGTGGCGCTTAAGCCGGTCTCGGCTGCCACCTCCATTGTGGCAGGTTCTCCTAATGGGTTCCTTGAAAATGGTGGTAACCTGGGTGCAATGGGTTTTCCAACCTCCAGCAAGGCTCTGAGTTTTGCCCCAAGGCCTGGGTTTGGGCAAGTTGGGACAAAGTGTATTGTGAAGGCCAACCATTTCTTTGCAGAGTTACCAGACAAGGACTTGAACCAGTATGATGTAAGCCGTTTTCTTTAATGGGTTTTAAATTGTTACTTACTTTTGTTATCTTTAACATTTGGGCCGGCCTCTTACCCTTAATCTGACATATTTATGTGTTTATGGTGTTCTTTCTCCTCTTATAATTATTTGCTGTTGCATTGCCAGATGAAATTGATTAGGTTTTACTGTTTTTACTGTGTCCTTTTTTTCTCAATTGCATTGATGGGTTTTAAATTTGGCTTTCAGATTTGTTCTTATTGTTTGTTTGCTTTTTCACCATCTGTGCTCGGTCTGTATTTTGCAGGTGACCATTACTCCTGAAGTGGCATCGAGAACAGTCAACAGAGCTATCATGGCAGAGCTTGTGAGGCTGTACAAAGAATCTGACTTACGAATGAGACTGCCTGCTTATGATGGCAGGAAGAGTCTGTATACAGCTGGTGAGCTTCCTTTTGCTTGGAAGGAGTTCGGCATTAAGCTTGTGGATGAAGAGGATGGAATCAATGGTCCCAAGTACGGAGTTATTGCCTCTGCTTTTCCTCTTACCATTTACTTGTATTTTCTTTTCAATTTTTAATTACGCTTGACTCTTTGTCCTATTGGAGGATTTTCTTTTTCTCCTAAACCCAGTTGCAGCTTCTTAGTCTAACAGTAAAAATGAAATTATAGAACCAAAACAAAAAAGAAAATACTGCCAAGAACAAATTAATTTGACTTATAATAATGATGGGTTCTATTTCACTTTCATCCAATGTAAGTATATATATTGTCAACCCAAGTAATTTTAATTGATCCTTTGTAAATTTACAGAAGAGTGAGGGAATACAAAGTGGTGATTAAGTTTGTTGCTCGAGCAAACATGCATCATTTGAGCCAGTTTCTGGCTGGTAAGCGTGCTGATGCTCCACAGGAAGCTCTTCAAATTCTTGACATAGTGTTAAGAGAGCTCTCCACCCGGAGGTATTTACTTGTCACAAGGATTGTGCTTATTTCAACATCCTTTAATAACTAGCGAGCGCAGTCTGAATTGAGTTCTCATTTATCTGACAAGGTTTGCTTTCTCTGAAGGTACTGCCCCATCGGAAGATCCTTCTTTTCACCTGATATTAGAAGACCACAAAGACTTGGAGATGGCTTGGAGTCATGGTGTGGATTTTACCAAAGTATAAGGCCTACACAAATGGGCCTATCCCTAAATATTGGTAATTAAGTTACAATTTTCAAACTGTGCTTGTTTATTGTTTCCTAAGAATCATATTCACCTCTTTTGTTTTGTGACTATGTAGATATGGCTTCTGCTGCATTTATTGAGGCTCTTCCCGTAATAGAATTTGTTGCTCAGCTTCTAGGCAAAGATGTTTTATCAAGACCGCTATCTGATTCTGACCGAGTGAAGGTACTTCTGTTTATAATTGAGGTGCAGCCTTGTTTCATATCCTTGATACTTTTGATATAGAATGTTCCCTTAATGCTCACCAGATTAAAAAGGCCCTTAGAGGAGTGAAAGTTGAAGTAACACACAGAGGAAATGTTCGAAGGAAGTATCGCGTTTCAGGATTGACATCTCAGCCTACAAGAGAACTAGTGTATGATTGGCTTCCCTCTTGCTTAAATTAAACACTGGACTCCGTTAAGATTTCTGGTCACTTAATAATTGTGAAGTTAATAGAGGCTATATAATTTTCAAAGAGAAGTCTAGGCAAAACTTGCTCCTTTCTTTTTTTTTTCCTTTTTTTTTTTACTCAGGATCTTTAAAAGTAGCACATAGAAGGACTAAATGTTAGTGATATATTTCCTTTTTCAGGTTTCCTGTTGATGACAACTCAACCATGAAGTCAGTTGTTGAATACTTCCAAGAGATGTATGGCTTCACCATCCAGCATACGCATCTTCCTTGCCTTCAAGTAGGAAACCAGAAAAAGGCAAATTATTTACCTATGGAGGTAGGAGTGGTCATTTGAAAATTCTGCTTCCTCATTACTAAATTTGTCACTTTGGTTTACCAATTTCAATGTCTTACCTAGAGTCTGCTCTTGGTTTTCTAGGCATGCAAAATTGTTGAGGGGCAACGATATACAAAGAGGTTAAATGAAAGGCAAATTACTGCTCTCTTAAGGGTTACGTGCCAAAGACCTAGAGATCGGGAGAATGACATCTTACAGGTACTTCTACATGTTGATCCGGAATATGTTTGAAATCATTTTATAGGGTGCAAACTCAGCAGGCTAGTATTTTTGGAGTTCGCACTTTAACCTTACATTTCGTTTACTCATGTTATAGGTTATAGGTTTTGGAATTTGCTAATTGATTCACTTTTACTTTGGCTTTCTACTCGAGTTCTGTTGGGGGTGAAGTCAAAGAAGTGTAAAAGTTTGGGTAATTACAATTATTTTGAAATTTGGTAACATCATGTGGTTTAGAGGGCGAAAATTGATGCCAATGCAAACCATTTTAATATTGTATAAACCTTACGTTCTGGAGTCTCCATATTAACTTGCAAGCTTTAAGTAACGAGCCTTGGATTCTGCAAACTATTTGAATATGAACCATTATGGTGTTTATGAAATAACTATTTATCTTTCTTGCTTATACAAGCAGACCGTTCAACATAATGCTTATGATCAAGACCCGTATGCAAAAGAGTTTGGGATCAAAATCAGTGAAAAGCTAGCTTCTGTTGAGGCTCGAATTCTTCCAGCGCCTTGGGTAAGATGGTTTTCTGTTCAGAAATAGGCTTAGGTGTAATATTCATGGTTCAACATCTCATGGCACTCTCATTGGCAGCTGAAGTATCATGAAACTGGAAAAGAAAAGGATTGTTTACCTCAAGTTGGTCAATGGAATATGATGAACAAGGTATTGTACTCGTGAATTGCAATATATGTTAGGATTGTAAATCTTTTCTAATCTTCTTAAATGATGACATGGAGATTCCAGTCAAAATAGTATTCTTATAAGGATTCATTAACTTGGTTATTATGTCAATATGATTGACTGATTTGTCAAATTTTCATCAAACCAATATGATATTTGGAAAAGTGAAAGAACCTTGGATTTTCTTGTACTTAAATAATCCAAACATACATAAAGCATAACGGTAGAACCCAATTCCCCATTTGGTCTCTTCAATATAAATGTTAGGTGTTCTAAAAATTTCAGCTCATGGTTTGATGACTTTGATCCAATACCTTGTATAATGCAGAAAATGATAAATGGAATGACCGTAAGCCGGTGGGCATGTATCAACTTCTCAAGAAGTGTACAAGAGAGTGTTGCTCGTGGATTTTGTAATGAACTTGCTCAAATGTGTCAAGTATCTGGCATGGTATTTTTTCTGTCTGTATCATTTCTCTTATGTTTATAGATATATAAGCCGTTGGTTTTCTCTAACTTTTTTGTTTTTTTCCTTTCTTTCTTTTGCTTTTTGATAGGAATTTAATGCAGATCCTGTCATTCCGATCTACAACGCCAGGCCTGAGCAAGTAGAAAAAGCTTTGAAGCATGTTTATCATGCATCCATGAATAAAACGAAAGGCAAAGAATTGGAGCTTCTTTTAGCTATTTTGCCCGATAACAATGGCTCCCTATATGGTACAAATATGTTCGATGTTTATAATCCTTGAAATTAGTGCTTGAGCTCTACTTGCCTGAATTGACAAAAATCAAATGATGGTGAACTAACTTTTTTCTTTTAATCTCATAATATGCTTCTTTTATTTTAGGTGATCTCAAGCGAATATGTGAAACTGATCTTGGTTTAATATCACAATGCTGTCTCACGAAACATGTCTTCAAAATCAGCAAGCAGTATTTGGCTAATGTGTCCCTTAAGATTAATGTTAAGGTTTGATAAACAACAAAATCCTTCATGTTAATTGAATTTGATCATGTCATATTTTATCATTTTAGTAGAGTTTTAGATGTTTGAATCATATATGGAAGCCTGTATTTTATGGAGTCATTAGCCTGAGAATGGTGAAACGTGCACCGTATATTTGTTACCTTTGGTATTCCCGAAACTAATACCACTGCTTCCTAATCATGGCTCAATAATTATCTGATTAAATTTCCATCTTTGAGATTCTTAATGGCACCAGATAATGAATCCATTTTTTCCCTTATCCTTTGTGCAGATGGGTGGCAGAAACACAGTTCTCTTGGATGCTATTAGCTGCAGAATACCATTAGTTAGTGACATACCAACTATAATTTTTGGAGCAGATGTGACTCACCCAGAGAATGGAGAAGACTCCAGTCCCTCAATAGCTGCTGTATAGATTCTCAACTAATTTATACTTCTTCGGACCTGTTTCTTTCCTGCAGTAATTATACAGATTTTATTTACTGTCAGAGCTTGGTCTGATTGCAGGTAGTAGCTTCTCAAGACTGGCCTGAAGTGACCAAATATGCTGGATTAGTCTGTGCTCAAGCTCACAGACAGGAACTCATACAAGACTTGTACAAAACATGGCAGGATCCTGTTCGTGGCGCAGTTAGTGGTGGCATGATCAGGTACAATGGCTTTTCAGTTTCCTTTCTCTCTCTCTCTCTCATTTTTACTAAATGTGTAACCCAATATGTCTTGGGCAGGGATCTTTTGGTATCGTTTAGGAAGGCAACAGGGCAGAAGCCACTCAGGATTATATTTTACAGGTCAATATTATTAACTTTCTTAAGTTGGTTTTGGTACTGCATGTTGACACCGATCACCTCACAAGTAATTTTCTTGCAGTGTCAATTTTTGCTTGTTTTGATTGACTGCCTCTTTTCTTCCACCTTTTTCTTCATGAAAGAAAAATAAGAACCTAATAAATACTATCTTTACAGGCCTTTGCCTCTCTAGAACCAATTGAATTTGATTTGTTTATGGATTGTGTTTTTCATCACACATAAGTAGCTTAAAGGATTTGATTGCCAAGGGACCTCGATGTGAAATCATTCTTATATTTTTAGGGAGAAAAAACAAAGTAGAATCGAGCCTAAAGTTGGGTTTGAAGTCCAATAATCATCTTTGGGCCATGCAATGGTCCTAAAAAGCTTATTGAAGTGTGTGGCCCAAATTGTATAAATATCATAATAAACCGAAATTATTTATAACAGTCGGGGTTGAGGTTTCTGAAACCTCAGTTGGGTGGCACCCAGGACTCGAACATCATGACATGCTAGGTCAACAAACTCTGATACCATAACAGAGGACTGAATCAACTAAAAGCTTAAGCTAAATAGTTGAGGGTCCAACAATTGGTTCTTATGCTCTAACAATGCTTATGTTTGAGAACCATTATGATCCATTTATGTCAAAAATAAAGACATAATTTGAAGATATATGGTGAAATTGCGTATTCCTTTATATTACAAGATTAGGTTAAAAAACGTAGATGGAAGAACACAATATATGGAGTCTAGACCTGCTAAATGCTTTGTACAGTCATAATAATGGCTTTCAGAAGACAGTCATCATCAAGTTAATAGATTGATTTACTTCTATATTTTAGTTTGTAAGTTTATTTTATGTTTCCATCCCAGGCAGCACGATCTGCATTACGATGCATGAATAGATACCGAAAAAACTTACACCACGACTACATTCTGTTTGCATTGGAGTCCAACAGTGCTCATCTTGCATGCTGATACCATATGAGAGCACAAAATTACATGTACGAATTGTAGTTTCTATACTTACGGTTCTAAATTGTAATGGCTAAATTTTTGGAGCAGGGATGGTGTAAGTGAGGGACAGTTTTATCAAGTTTTACTCTATGAATTAGATGCAATCCGGAAGGTGAGAGTTGATATAATTTGTTTTAATTGACTGCCTCTTTTCTTCCACCTTTTTCTTCATGAAAGAAAATAAGAACTTATTTGACTTTAATAAGTACTATCTTTACAGGCTTGTGCCTCTCTAGAACCAAACTATCAGCCACCAGTTACATTCATTGTGGTACAAAAACGACATCACACTCGATTATTTCCCAACAACCACCGGGATAGGACCAGCATGGACAAGAGTGGCAATATATTGCCTGGTAAAACATGCATCTGTCTGTTGGAAGTTTTGATCTCTCTCTCCTCTGTAGGACATAAGTTATTTTGATCTTCATGCTTAACAACTAACGTGGTATTTGTCTTTTCAGGCACTGTTGTTGATTCTAAGATATGTCATCCCACAGAATTTGATTTCTATCTCTGCAGTCATGCTGGTATTCAGGTATGATGGGTTTTGCCTTTTCTCCCCAATATATTAGACTAGAACAGATTTATGGTTACCTGTTACTCTGGGTTGTCGTTGTGCGACTATATCTCACTTTACTTTAGTTGGTTTGTATTATTATTTGGAGGACCGCCTCTTGGGTTAGGTTCTAATTTATTCACATAGGGTATCTGGAAAGCTGTATTCTGCGATTGTATTTGAACTTTCATCCTGGAATCATAGTGACAGAAGTTTGGTATAAGGAAACAAATACATTTTGGATGGAGGATTGTGTTGTCTGATATTTAGAAGTTGACAACTCTAGCTGGTTGCTTATTTTTGTTTCTTAAACTCTATGGAAGATTAGATACCCTGTCAATCTAGAATTATTTCTTTAGATGTGGAAGTTAAATGTTTTGCAGCACCTGTCTTTGGGTGATTATGTTTACGGATGATAGCCAAGGAAAGACAAGGATGTCCTTAGGAATAATTTTCCATATTTCATACATCATATTATTTTATCTGCAACTTCTTTCGTCAGAGTAAAAATAGACATACTTTAATGCTAATGTGATGAACTTTTTTCTTCACTAATATGACAGGGGACAAGTCGGCCAGCTCACTACCATGTTCTGTGGGATGAAAACAATTTTACAGCAGATGGAATCCAGTCGTTGACAAACAATCTTTGTTACACATATGCGAGGTGCACACGTTCCGTTTCTGTTGGTAAGAAAGAAATATGCTTCATTGCATAGTTTCTCCTATAGTTGCAAGATTGTGGGAAGAAATATGCTTCATTGCATAGTTTCTCCTATAGTTGCAAGATTGTGGGATCACCACTGAAGGGTTTAGAGTATAGCTGAAAAATTACAATTCAATCTTTCAAGGAATGACAAGTAATGGAAGTTTAACCTGGCTAATTATTCTGTGGGTCCTTTGCAGTTCCTCCAGCATATTATGCACATTTAGCGGCCTTCCGAGCTCGATTCTACATGGAACCAGATCTGCAGGAGAATGGCTCAACTGGGGGCGGTGTTGGTCATACCACCAAGGGTACCAGAGGAGCTGGAGAGACGGGTGTTCGTCCTTTGCCAGCATTAAAAGAGAATGTGAAGAGAGTAATGTTTTACTGTTAGGAGTGAGGATCAATGGCAACAATGGAGCAGCAGTTGGGGGATGCGATGAATTGATATGGTTTCTTCTCAATAAATTCCTCCTTTGTATAATATGTTCGATGATGGTTTTCATGCATGGTTTAGAAAGTCTACGGAGTTTAGGTAAGTAATATAGTGCTAGAGATTTAGATTTAGTCTGATGGTCCTTTAGGTTATGACAGGAAACACACCCTTCCCCTAGATAACAGGTCGGTCTGCAGCCCCTGCAGTGTCTTGTCTACTGTCATGAAATGAAATGAATCTAAAGTAACTAGGCCATGTAAAGAAATTTTAATTTATTTATGAATCTATCTCATCTGTATGTAGGTAAATTTTGTTGCATTTGAAAGAAAAGTTTGATCATAATGATTAATGGTAATGGTTGTAGACTTGTAGTGAGAGGCCTATATGCATTTCTGAGCTCTGGCATTGACATGAAATCAGCCCAATTATAGGGGTGCAACAGAATGCCGAAGACGTTAAGAATAACAATGTAAATTGATGGCCCAAACTCGAATATTCAACCTACTATACATTATTAGACTGAATTGAATTGTTTCTCTAATGACTCATGTCCAATGTTGGTCTTTATTGATTCATCAAAAGAAGAAAAAAATGTTGGTTTGTATGTATTGGCAATCAATCTTGACTTCTGGATGATAAGCCTTGCTCAAACTACTGAGATTCAGAGACAATCCAATATTAGTGTGTATTGACAATCAAACTTGACTTCTAGAGGATTAATCTAGGTCAAATTATTAATGTTTAGGTTTCCATATTGGAAAATTTAGAGTTCGATTTGTAAGAGATACAGGTCTTTGATACATGCGGTCAAAATCATTTGAAAATATAAAATTGTAGTAGGCCAAAATTATAAACCTAGGTGGTAAATAAAAGTTCACCTAAATGATGATTATCTTCAGTAGATATAGTGACTATCCTACAATAGGATTTTTGGTAAAATAATTTACGGTTTCCATCGTGTGATAATAATAAAAAGTTACTAATATGAGTTCTCTCTAAATGGATCGAGTGTGAAATATGAAGATGGTTGAATTGATATAAAAAAAATTTAAAAACTTAACCAAAATTAAAACAAGTTACTTGCGAACAAGTTACAGAAGGCAGAGTGTATGAGATACTTTTAGACCTTCTTGATGTTAAGACCTTGTTAAAGAGTAAGCTTAGATGGAACATGTTACTTAAGCAGAACACAATATATGACATGAAGCACACAAAATAACACAAATAAGAGTGAAGGGAAGAAAAGCGTGCACAAGCATTTTATACTAGTTTGGGGTCCTCTCTACGTCCAGTCCCTTGGGGTTTCTAAGGATTTCACCAACTTTCACTAGTACTTGGCCAAAAGAGTACAACTACGTTCAAATCATTCAGCGGTTTCACAAGATACACCCACCGCCTATACTATGTTCCTAAAGGTTGGCTTTACAATCCCGGTTCAGGATTTATAATTCTTTCACGAGTTTCACCCAACCTCTTACAAGTTTAGAAGCTGGTGTGAGAGTTTGTTACAGAAGAGTGGGTTACTTGTTTTCTCTAAGAAGAAAATAAATCCAGAATATATGCTCAAAGTTCTCTCAGCTAGATGGTTTGATATCTCTATTTCAAACTTGCTTGTTCTTCATGTTTGAATCTTCAACCTTTTATAGTCTTCTGAAATTCTAGTCATAGCTGAATCCCCTTGATCTTGCTTCCC
This sequence comes from Hypseocharis bilobata, assembly GCA_036898025.1. Taxonomy (NCBI): domain Eukaryota; kingdom Viridiplantae; phylum Streptophyta; class Magnoliopsida; order Geraniales; family Geraniaceae; genus Hypseocharis; species Hypseocharis bilobata. The sequence continues at coordinate 9,418 of JAYMTT010000976.1, forward strand.
CGAAATAATCTTCCAATTATATCTTTAATGATATGCATTTTCCTTTGTCTTGAGAAGTCAACGGTGCAAACAAATTCTTGCATATATCTTCCCTTGATCTGCGCCGTTCTTCCATAGATATTCCCTTGATCTCGACAGATATTTTGTTCTTTGATAGAACTTGATTTGCCTTTATTAAATGCCTTGATTTGATTCTGATCTGGGCATGTAAACTTTCCTATCACTTCACCAGGTTATCTTTGGTCAACTTTTCTATAACTCCTAGTGAGGCTTTGACCAAGTCAGTGGCTTGAGTTGGAGGAGTTATTCTTTGTGGTAAATTCATCCTTGTGATGTAGTTCAACCACTGATGGTGAGAATAATCTCCTTTAGCTCACACAAACTACAACTCTTTTTTAATAAGCTTTATTGCTCTGCTTGTAGCTTCCTGGTAGGAGAATTCCTCGAAGTTTTGACTCTATGATATAGTTTCACTTTACCCTTGTTTTAGGAATTATTTGAGTCCTTTTTTGTCTTAAGTTCTTAGTGATTTAGGTTAAAAATCATGTGTTTAGTTTTATTTTGTTCTTAATGTCTTTTTTCTCATTTTGTTAATTTTGGTGTTCAATTTCATGTTATCTTTAGTTATGATGGTTGTTAGGGTCGTTTGAGGAATAAGAGATAGCATTGAAGCAACTGAGGATTGAAGAAAATGCAAGAAGAGGAGTTACTGGCAGCACACTAGGCACCTGGCGACTCATCTTCGCACCTAGGCGGCACATCTTCCCGCATGAGAGGCACCTATTTGGGCCCAGGTTGTGCGAAATCCTAAAGCGACGTAGTTCAAGTTAATGATGCGTTTTCACCTTTTTGTTTAGGGCTATATAAAATGCCAAAAATCATAATTTTAGGGGTTATTTGCATCTATTTGGGTTACATCAAGATCAAGGCTGAGCACTAAAGTCTACAGAAAATTCCCAACCAACTTTGTAGGAACAAAAGAGAGGATGTGACAAAGAATAGAGTCTGGCAGCTTGCTAATCCTGTCAATATTGTTGTTGTGGGTGATGGGTTTTTTGCCAGAGAGCTTGTGGGGTTTTGAGGAGGTGGGTGGGTTTGGATGCAAAAACCTTACGTGATGTATCTTCTTTTGCGTCTTTCTAGCTGGTCATTGGTCGCCCCATCATCATGCCACCAAGGATTTCTTCAAACTGCAGTCAAATCTCAATCTTCTTCAAACGAAAACTGACATTTTGACAGAGAAGAAAGATGCGGTCAAATGAGAACTTGAAGATGCAGGGATTAACGAAAACCAACCAACGTCTGAAGCAACTGCTTGGCTTGAAGCTATTGACAAAATTATGGCTAAAGACGGAGCGTTGGTGGGAAA
>JAYMTT010000977.1:0-10785 GCA_036898025.1 Hypseocharis bilobata
AGGGTAGAAGGTGGAATGTCATGGACTAACAAACTTATTCTTAATCTTTGCTAAAAGTCAAACATGCCAGTTAAATGTGGACGGAGGGAGTAATAATCATAAACCAGGATATCAGAAAATAATCACAACCCAGCCACAATCTAGGCCCCCTACACGCTAAAAGTAAGGAATGGTGATATTATTTATCAAAATGAAGAAACCGTGTATTTAGCTGGAACCAACTGAATTAGGACAAGGCTTTGTTGTTGTACTGTGAATCCAGAAAAAGATGCATTAAAACAATGACTGCTATTAGTATTAACTCTTCTTACTTTGATGTCACAACACCAAGAAAAAGAAGTATTCTATGGCCAGAGCAGTATATCACTGCACTCTTAATTACTTATTATCAAACTAAAATACCTGCTCTTTCGTACTCCTTTAAAGCGAAAAAGCATTTTGCAGCATGCTCAGCCTTGCCAATCGACTCAAAAATCTCAGCAGCCTGCCTACGGATGATGCAAGCCATCTCAGGATTTGACCCCTCCAAGCGATCAGCCTCTGCTTCAAGGCCTGCAGCCTTGGCCCATTTTTCCCCAACTACGTCTCCTGCTCTTTCAAAGCACATGGTTGCCATCTGATAGTTACCTTCATGCAAGAGCTGCATGACAAGAAATACAAAAAAAGGTGAGAATGAAAGCCACATTTGATTCCAAAATGGTTGTTCAACAAAGTAAATTGGAAAACATCCTCTGCGAACTACCTCCAAAGAGCACTTACAATGGCAAATTACAATCACAAACTTATAATTCACAATGATAACAACTGCTGCGACAAGGATGTATTGATGCAGGCTAATCAGGTTTGTAATATATTACAAGCATGTTTTGCGTGAATCTACTATATCCTACTTAAATTCACTCTGATGGTATGAAGCAGCAATTTTAGAGAATAGTACAGCTGTATAAAAAAGAACGATACAGAAAAAAGGCAGACAGCAGAAAACTACTCATGTTATCCTAAAAGTTATCATGACACTGACACTACAGTTTTTCAAGGTTAGTAGCAACATAAATATATAATGATGAAAAAAACATTAGCAGCCAGGTAATTCAAACTCCAAACAATAAAAAATAACGGGATGCAAGATGAATACAAACCTTATAACCCCGTGATTTCCACTCATCAGCACTACTTGCCACTTGCATTGCTTGTGCAAGTGAATCATCCAGTTCCTTTACTTGGACGAGACACTTCCTCTTCCAATAGTCAAATATAGGCCTTGAAAGTTCCTCCATATTCTCACAGATCCACAATCTTTGCCTTGTACGAGTGATAGCAACATACAGTTGCTTCAATTCAGAGCATAACACATTGTGTTTCGCCTCACTGAAGTTTGGAAAGGACCTGGGAGAGCTAACATCAATCAAATTTTGTTCGTCCATGTATTGATATACAACTCTCCATTGGTTTTTCAAAGGCGAGGAGCCAAAAAAGTTGTACAGTAACACATCCTGCAAAATGTTAAAGCACCATAAAAGGAAAAAAAATCAGAAAAAAGTTATTGGTGAAATATAATCAGAATACGCAATTAAAGAAAGAGCTGCAGAAAGGATAACAGCAGCAAATATGATCAATGAGCATCACGCAGAGCAAGAATCATACTCCATATGAAGTATAGACAACACTGACCTGAAACTCCAGGCCCTTGCACTCCACAATTGTCAAAACAAGAGCGTGTTTTCCAACATATTTAGAGATTTCTTTTCTAGCACAATCATCTCGCACTAATATAACCTGCTCCGCTCCAAATCCAACCATTTTCCCTCCAACGTTTCCACTGTTTCCAAAAATAGTGACTATTGCATTTTCATCACTCCCAGATTCAAGCAAAATTGGGGCTTCACCATATATAAGACTTGTCTCATGGCTTAAAATATCAACAAATAAAGGAAAGAAACGATAAAGCAGGTCAACAACACTCTGTGCTAAACTGAGAACACCTGCATGGGTACGGAAGTTCTGGCTCAAATGAAAAATTTTAGATATCTGTCCCTTCTCCTTCCTTCCATCATTTCCGTCACTTCTTGAATCCATCATGAACACATTGTAAAATAGAGAGCGTATATCTTCAAACCTAAAATCAATTCCCCGAGCAATTGTCTGTGCAGTATCACCCGAAAAAACAAAGCCCTCGTTAACATTTTTGCAGATATGTTTGAAAAGAGCAATCTGCCTCATGGTAAGATCCTGCACTTCATCAATATATACAAAATCCATTATCTCGCCCATATATTTTTCATCTCTAAGACGACGATGAAGATCAATCACTAGATCAGCCAAATCAAATTCACCATTTTCGGCCTTCATCTTTTCATAAGCTAGAAAACTATCATATATCAGTTCTCTCTTTCGTCTATTTAAGGTGGATACACGACCCTCAGAAAGATGAACATAATCCTCCCGCTTGAGCCTGTGGTCAAATGCCTCTCCTGCTTGGAATCCCCCTTTTATATGAGATATTATCTCAGTAAAAACTCTGGAGGAATCCAACCTTTTCTTTAGCTGGTCATTGAAATGAGGCCAATAATTTGAGCAAAACTTGTCATAGTTAACCTCCTTTGTCCTAACAAAAGCTTGCAAGGCAATTGATCTCGTTCTTCCACTTTCCCCAAGGGAAAACTCCATTGCATCAGGAAACCTTTCAAAGAACGAATTACCCACAGTTCCATCAAGCATCATCAAAAACTTGTGAAAAGTTATAACAAGGGGATACAGATCGGGAGAAATATCAACCAAAGAATCTGGGATATCCCTGGATTGTGCTATGTCATCAATTCCATCCACGTCAACTGAACTACAATCTGCTGAATATTTCCCCTTGTAAACAAAGCTGTACAAGTAGCAAGGCATATTATTAGAAAATAAAACCCATATGGAGCTCACTCGCTGTAAAACTAAACAGTAAATTTTATATCTAAAAATTACATAGATTCATGTAATGTTAACATCAGAAAAGATTTTCTTTTAGTCTTGGTTTGGTTTGATGGAAAACAATTCCAACATATACAAATATTAGGTGATTCCAACTGTATGTACATTTGATATCTACTAATAAGAGAAATGCATGTAATGACTAGCATCAAAACACTTTTAAATTTTGGTCTCAGTTCAGTTTCATGGAATTATTCCCATAAGAAGGAATGTTACACAAATCTTAAGTGATTCCAACTGCCGCATTTCTACTTTGTGTCAAACTTGACACGGTACTAGGTTTGGCATAAATATTATTCCTAATTTAGCAAGCAGTATCTAAAAAATTTTAGTTCCCCCTTTTCGCCCTTGGTTTCTGAAGAAACAATTTAAGAATGCATGATTATTGTACTTGATCCAACTAGTTGTCTTTAGACTAGGTTGATTTCAGGTAGCATTTGCATTAATTTGAAGGGAATCGGAGTGGGAATGAGAAATTATGCTTTGAATGATCTTTGTTTTAAGGGTATATCTACATATAATTTGAAGAAAGGGGGATTGGGAATGAGAATCTCATTCCTCTTGTCCTGGGAGGGAATGAAACTGGACTAAAGGAAAGGGAATAGAAATGGGGTGGGAAGGAGAGTATATTATTCCTAATCTAAGCACAAATTCGAGTGATTCTCATGCCTTGATTCCCACTCCCAAGCAAACTAATCCAAACGCTGCCTTACTGGATTTGTGCTAAAAAGCTTAGTAGGGAAATCAGTGTTTCTATTCAATACAATTGGCCTCTATAGAAGAAGCTGCGTTTATCTCTTTCAATAAGAGGGAGGTATAGGATTCAACCTGTGAAACATGAAGATGGGAATTTGTTTAATGGAGAAAGAAGCCTAGTAAGCATTGCTCAACCCAGAACTGAAGTTTGATAAAAACTATAAAAGAAAGATATATAGTAACCCAGTCCTATAATGAGTACGAGATGGATAGATTAACTGCTTAAACAACTATAATACTAAATCAACCACTGACCTACCTCTTCAATTGGGAAACATATTGTTTGACAGCATAACATAGCTTAGGGCTCACTGTTACAAAAAGCTGACGCAATATAGTTCCCTTCGCCTCTCTGATGTTGTTTCCTGTACTGTTTCTCTGGCATACATCCTTCAACATTTCACTATTGCCTTCATGAAGTCCATCTGCTGCTATACGGTGTTGCTGCTCTTTCTGAAATAATTTCATGGTTAAAACAGTAGTTTTCCCTGTTCCTGATCTTCCAAGTATAAAAGTGCTTTTCTGGAAAAGAATTATTTCCATTTCTTGATCGGTCACTTCGAATGGAAGATCCAATTCTTTACCATCATGGTCAAAAAGCAAGTGGCGTACTACACCTGATGATAAAGAGTAGAATTTCATAAGCAACAAGCTCTCGCTCACTTTTGAATTTTCAACATAGCATCTATCAGAAGAATCATCATTTGAACTGCTCCCAATTTCATTGTTGCTAAGGCTCTTATACCGAACAATGTCAGATGAAGTTGCCCATGTCCTGGGGACTTCTATATCCCTGAAGAAAAAATAAAATAAAAACATAAAGAATTTTTCATTATCTAGAATTTAGAAACTTCATATACAGTTCTATGTATAAGAACATACCCCTCCAGACATTTCTCATTGCAACGACTGATAAAATCATCAGTGTATCTCTGAAATATATTATCAAGACGTTTAATCAATTTTGGATTTTCCTCCAATGGCAGGATATCCCAAATCTTCAAAACTTGAGTGTACCTTGATTCCTTCACTATGTCAATGGTACAAACAATATAGAGACCTTCAACCTTGAATTGCTTCAAAATCTGAGAAGAGCTTTCACAGACACAGTCGACATTTCTTTTCTTAGGACGCCAGCCACTTGAAAGTTTCAGTAAAAGGTTCATGACTGATGTCTTTGTTCGAACTGTCCTCAACTTTCCAAATGACTTCCTAAAAGAATCACTAAATAGAACCTACACACGTAATAACTTATTACTTACAAACCCAAAGGAAGTTAGAAGGTAACAGAAGGTAACAATTGAATGTTACAAGTTAATTACCTTCCATGTAGCACTTTTGAAAAGTAGACTATCTCCATTCAGTAAATCATCAAGTTGATCATATTCTTTCTTAACCTCTAAAATGGCTTTGGCTAATTCCTTATCCTCATCAGCATCAAAGAAACATCGACGATCTTTAGCATTACGAACTAAGTCCTCCCAAACAGAATCACTATTAGAAAGGGTTCTTCCATTTCCCAGAATCCAGAGACAGTGCCTGTGAAGGCATTAAAGAACCAGTAACTTTAGTGCCACAGTTATATCAAACATCTTAGAAAGTGAAAGTATTCAAGATGTTCATTCAGAATCATTACCTGGCCCTTGTCAAAGCAACATTGGTTCTCTGGCGACTTGATAAGAACCCGATCGATCCTCCACTATTTGATCTTACAGTTGATATAATGATGATGTCTTCCTCCCCACCCTGGAATCCATCGACTGACTTCACCTTCACCGAGAAGCCATCAAGTTGCTCGTACTTCTGTCTGATTTTCTCTTGAATTGCAACAACCTGGGCAGCGTAGGGAGATATTATCCCAATGCTAAGTTTCTGCTTTGAGCCACTCCATGCTGCGTGCAGAAGCATGCTAGATTAAAATGAAGAAAAAATAATATAAAAAGTATCTGTGGGGTAATGCAAACATTAACATCCTACAGAACACACCTTTGTACAGATTACGCACTAATTTCAGCACGACAGCTACTTCAACCATGTTTCTTCGGCTACGTCCAGCATCATCTACTTCTTCTCTTCCACCATATATATTTATAAAAGAATATGGACCAAACATTGGCCCCTGAAGATAACATTTTTCATAACGCACACTCCGAACATTCGGTGCATTTAATATGAGGTTATCATAAAACTGTGAATTAGGGAAAAAACTTATTTTCGGATGCATTCTGTACTGAATATCTAGAAGATGCTTTGAATGGCCCAATGAACTCAACCTCTCAAACAAACTTCTTCCAAAGCCAGCTTCTTGACAAACCTAAATAACACAAGAAAAGGAGAAAATTCACACACCACTTGAATTATACAGAAGGAAAATAAGGGATAAGGAATTGCAATAAGCTCGTGATTATAAAATGTAAGGCAGTTAACCGAGTACAAAAGACATACATTGCTTTCAATCATAGCTGGTAGCTGGCACTCATCACCAATAAGAATAGCATGCTTCACACCGGGAAGTCGCAATGGAATTGATGATTCACACTCTTTCAACTGTGCAGCTTCATCAATAACCAACAACTTCAGTGGTTCCATTGCCACTGAATGCAGCTTAAATGAACTAGAAGCAGTACAGAAAAACAAGGAAGCGGTCTGAAAACAGAACTCCATTATTGCATTCTTGTTCAAAGCATTTGGAAGATTAAGTTCCCGAAGGGAATCGCGAAGACTTCTTAAAATGGAAAGGCATTTGCTCCTCAAGTAAAACAGGGATGACATATCCAAAAGAGGTAGAGGAGAATCCTCAACTGCTCCTGAACAAGAAAAGAGCTCTTCCAGTTCCTCGGAAATCATAGTGTCACGGAAAAGCATAGTTTGAAAAGAATCAAGCAAGCCAATAAGAGACATGATGTCCTGGAAATTATGTTCCATTATGCAACTCTTGGATATGTGAGTGCAAAAGATAAAAGCACATCTTTTGAGCGGTAACACATAATATCTGAACCTTTCTCTCACAAATTCAAGAAATGACCCATACTTCTTGCAATCATCAGTTTCATCCCTGCACTCGCTCCTTTTGATTTCACTTTCATTGTTGATTGCCTTCTGTTTGATTTCTTCATTTTCCACATGTATATGGTACTGAGAAACACAATCTTCAAGAAAATCTATCATCTTAGTAAAGCAATGCCACCAACCAGTCAAAGGTCCAAAGCACTCTGAAAGCCTCTTGATTCGATAATCCAAATAGATCTCTTCAATCTCTGAACCAACTTTGAGACGCTCCTTATTACCAAATAATAAAATGTCTCCCAACGATAAAAACATACTGTCGTTTTCAGAGTCTGATTCTTTAACCAAATTTAAGACACGGGAAGCCACTTCTTTGATGGCAACGTTAGTTGGGGCACAAGTAATTGTTCTGCATTTCTTCCTTAAGAGGTTAAAAAGCAGCATGCTAACAGTTTTAGTTTTGCCCGTCCCAGGAGGGCCCCATATAAGTTCCACAGTAGGTTTGTGATCACAATGCATTTTCTTAAGGCAAGCCAAAACTGCCTCAGATTGGGACTCGTTCAAAGTGGATGCTAAACTCAGACCACTATCCTCATCCCAGATGGTCCCACTATCTGCAGAACATAGAGCGCAGTTCTCCGCAACCTATTAAACAATCAAAATCCAACAGCACATATGAGCAAAATATAAACTCATGATGTAAAACTCAAATCTATTAACCCAATTAAGAAAAAACAGAAAGATGAAGCTCCTAATCCATCATATTCTTCTGCATTAAAAATATGTTCAACATGTTAGATATACATAAAGGTAGAGTGCAGGAGAAAATATTATGACAAATGCAAATTCTTATTGCACTTAGCTAAGTTAGATATCGGAAGTCTTCTTATAAATACAAAGTAAACACTCCCTTTGTCTTTAAGAAGACATAAGTTAAGCTCCTAAACCGGACTTCAACATGTAGTGAATGTAACAAAAGTTTTAAGGGACAACAAAAAAATCGTTAAAAATCTTTACCACAGAATCAGTGCTCAGGACTTCCTTGATAACTTTTATGTTTCCAAACATGTGCAATGCTTTCCATATTCTTTTCTCTGTCGTAACATTTATCAAGAAAATGACAAACAGAGACTCCCGCATCCCATCTTTGACATCCATGTCTTTTGATGCCTTGACTTTAAAAAAAGTAGATGTAGATGTACTACCATCATCGTTCTCGTCATCAGTGATTTTAGTGACAGTTGCAAAAGACCATGTCCTCCCTACCCTTTGTAAATCAGCTACAGTTTCAGGTTTGGCATCGGATAAGATCAAAATGTCCCCAGGCAATGTTTTGTAAGGCTCCTTCCCACGGTCACTGAATCTGTTTTTCCAGGTATCAACCCGAAGATCATATATCCTATTTTCATAAGGCTTGGACTCATCCATCGCAATTACTTCAGCATAGGGTGCATTGGATATAACATCCATACTTGAACACAGATGAGCACGAGTTTCTTCCAATAGAGGGAAGATAAAAGAATGGAAATATTGCAGAGGTGATTCAAATGATTCCGGTATCTTTTCCACCTAAGAAAACATAAAATAAGGTTTAGTTTTATAATATATCAAACAAATACCATTACAGTTGGCAGCAACTTCAATTTGTAAACTGAATGAACAGAACATGTTATCAGAGGACGATTCTATGTACGTGAAATAAAGCTAAAAAAACCTAATTACATTTTATATACACATTATAATTAGAGTGTATTAGTTGCTTTGCCATATTTCAGCAAACAAGCGGAAACAAGGACATAAAGAATTTGAAAAGGCAACCAGCATAGAACCAGGACCGACCTTGTAAACCTTCCAGTTTTATCTGATAAACACACTCCAAAGATGTAATTCATCCATAACATCTAAGTATCAAGCAATAATACCGTTTACTTGCTAATACAAGTCACTAGCAATTGCCTAGACCTATAAGTTTTTGATGTTCCTGGGTCATTAGCTTGATTTCTATTCATATACTAATAGATAGCGCGTATATATCATAATAACAAGTAGCAATATATATTTACAAAAAGAATATAGCTATATTCTCATCGACATAAAGAAGAATGTATCGGCAAACCAATATATGGTACATAATTCCAAAAATAACAATCAAGTTGAAGCCGAAATAATCATTCCAACAACAAATAAATTTGGAACACCAAAACATTTATTGATTTATTCGTATTTATACAAAAATACAAACATACATAACCGATGAATGAGACTGATTCGTATTCACAATCCAAAACATATAACAACTAAAACACACACAACACAACGTAACTTTGCGCATATGGATGAATTAAACATAACTTATTCAAAATTGCTCAAAACTTCATCAGCCTTCTTTTCTTTCTTTCTTTATTTCTTTAAATTAATATCTAAACAAACTAACAGAGAAAATTGCTCAAACCATTTCCTATATTGATAACAAAAGTAAATGCTAAGCTCAGGGATGGCTAAGTTCCATTCACTATCAACAATGGGCCTAAAAAGGTAGCAGGCCAGCCCACTAAGCCCAGGTTTGCTGACCAACAAGATTACAATAAAATACTATACAACTGTTTTTTTCTTTTAATTATTTGTTTTTTCTCCTTTACAAAGTCACCAATTCCATATTCTAAGACGATGATGATGATGATCAATCAAAAAGATACCACCAAACAAAGAGTTTCTAAAAATCTAATAATTTAAAAGTCATAAAGAATATGAAACCCATGAAGAGAAATAGAATAAATGAACCAAAGTCCAAACCTGGTTCTTGTAAAGATCTTCATTGAAGACATCATCAAGGGACCAAGAGAACAAGATTTCAAGGAACCTTGACTCCTCATGTCTTGAACCTCCTTGCCCTCCCTTCATTTCCAGAGTCAGATTATTACTTACAAATCTCTGCAACCAAGTAAACAAAAAATCCAACAAAAAAAAAAGAAGTAAAAAACCCAGTTCACCACAACTCTATTTAAACCTCAGAAACTTAGAAAACAGAGAAATGGGTTTCCTTAACAAGAAAGGAAAGAAGTAAAAGGAAGTGAACAAAACCTAGGAATCTTCAGTACAATCACTTTAAGGATGATCTACAGAGAAAGAGAAAGAGAAGATATGTGTAATGGGTTTCCTTTATTTTGGCTTTTAATTAAAGAGAAAGCTTCCAATCCTTTGCATTTCACATTTTATGCAATCAAAATTACTAAGAAAATACTTTGAAAAGGGAAAGAAAAAGTTTCCAAGAGAAGCTGAATAGACAAGAATATTTGTGGGTCTTCCGTACAACACGACTTGACTTTTGGGTCTCCCCCTCTTTTCATTTTATACTCTTTTTTTTACTAATAATTTAATATTCTTAAATTTGTTCTTGTTTTCTATATTCTCGTGAATTTAATATGCATTTTTTTTAAATCATAAACTATTTAAATTTTATTAGTCCGACTAATTCGAATTCAGGTCGAAAATGTTCTTAAAAGAGCAAAGCACTTTTAAGAAGTTTTAAAATTTTTTATACTTGCAGCTCAAACTCAAGACTTCTGATTAATGGAGAAGGAACGCTTATCATCTCATCACATTCATTTATAGTATTTTTTTCTTTTTAGAGGTATAATAAAGAACTTTTTTTGTTAGACCATGATTGTACCAAACTGAATTTATACAATGTAAATGAATGGACCATATACAATGTTGTAATTATAAAACAATTATTTATAAATATTTTGATAAATTGTTAAAGTACTCTGTAAATGGAGTATAATAACTTAAGGGGGCGAGCATGGGAGGGCACTTCCACTGTTTATTATAAAATTATAAAATATTTTGATAATATTTGTTTTTTATCTCATAATTTTTTTTTTACTTTTTATTTTTTATAGATGTTTCTTTTAATTTTATAGACAATATTTTTAGCTATTATGATTAGGATGAAATAAATGTCCTTCCACTCTCATCCTTCTTTCTTTTTTTCATGTGTCATTTTTTTTGGTTTTATCTTCAACAAAAAAGACTGATAATTTCTTTACA
>JAYMTT010000978.1:0-10782 GCA_036898025.1 Hypseocharis bilobata
AGATGTTTTCTGAAAAAAACATTTTCTGAAAAAACTGTTTTCTGACAGAAAACACTTTCCTTGAAACAAACACACCCTAATAGTTACCTATTAAAATTTTAATCATTTTCATATTCACCAAATATTTCATTAAAATTGAAAGAATATGTTGAATATATTAAAAATGCATTGAAAAACTCTATTATAATGCAATGTCGTGTATTTCCTTTTTAGAATTTTTTTTTTCTGTTAATCTTTTACATAAGCATGTTATATGTGAAAAAAACAAATATTTACACTACTGATATTAGAATAAATTTTTTTAATTTTGTTGGCTGAAAATTTTATAGTACATTATATATAATTTTCATTTGATAATCTTGCCCCCACTGATGGAACTTTCTGAATCCATCTCTTGCAACTTGTATGCTTTTTCCAGAGGCTAACCTTTTTTCTAAATGAAAATAAATTTAGGGCTCTGGAGTGGAAAACAGTACAACTACACCAACCATGATAAGCAAACTGCCATATTCAGAAGAAGTTGCATGTGGTGGCTATCATACATGTGTCGTAACAAGTAATTTGTGATCCTTTTCTTAAAGTTTTGTATTTTGCTCTGATCATGTGCACTTATAATAGAAGCAGAAGTTATGCTAAAGAGCAACGGAGAGGTCCAGAAACTACTACAGATGGTTTATGGTTCAATTATATATAGAGGATCAAACTCAATTTAAAAATCAGTTAAATTTTGTCATGTCATAGTTGTGAGAATATTGTTGTTGGTCCAAATTTTGTAGTTTAACTGGTGCTATCTGAAGACAAGGAATTACAGTTTACTGCTTTACATTAGAGTAGTGGTGTAGCAACATTCAATAGGATGCTTTTGAAGGATTCTTTCTAAGTTTCGTACCTTTACTCTAAGTCTTTTGTTTAGGTACCTATTTTTTATCGTAATATCTTTCCTATAAAAATGGTGAATTTCATACCCATTTTGACCAGAAACAGCCTTGTGCCGGAGTAGTCCTATTTAGATGCTAAGACCTATTTACATGATATGGTCTCTAGTATCCCAAACAAATTACAACATACCACTGAACATGCATCTCTTGTGATCTTGTTTATTACCCGAAACAAATGACAAGATGCTACTGAACATACATTTCTTGTGATCTTGTTTGTATCGATTTATTTTAGTTCCAAAATAGCAAAGCCCTATTACATGCCAACTACATTCCAGATATGTACACGAAGTTAATTCTCATTTCTTGTTAATCATTTCTCCTAGACGGTGGGGAATTATACACATGGGGTTCGAATGAGAATGGCTGTCTTGGTATCGGGTAACTTCCACTAGAAAGACTTCTTGAGAATGCTGCTTGGAACATTATTTTATTTTTGCATAGTCGGAGTTGATTTCCTGGAGTACTGATCTGCTTTACCAATGTATTTTACCAGTTCTATAGATATCTTCCATTCACCTGAAAGAGTTCAAGGTCCATTTTTGGAGTCTTCCGTTAGCCAGGTTTGCCCTACCCTTTGTCATATGGAAATAACTCAGACAGTAGTCTCCTTTCAATTTGTGCTTTTTGTTACTCAACTAAAAATTATTTCTAGGCTTAAATGTTATACTTATTCAAGATCAACATGTATTTACAGGTTTCTTGTGGTTGGAAGCATACAGCTGCAGTTGCTGGTAAGGATCATTTCAGAGTTAAATCCAATATGGAAATTATAGTTCCATATCATTTACTTTAAATATATTTTGGATAAAAAAAATCTTGTATCCTAGGAAACAGGTACCATAAGGATATGTTTTACTGTGATTGCTAATTGTATGATGTATTTCATGCAAAATTTGATTAAAAGGAAGAGATTAGGGGATGTCATATACTTCAAATAGGCTGTAGCTATTATTCTTTCTCGGCAAAGGTATTCTTAAACTTAGAATTATGTGTGTTCATTTTCAGTCATCTATTTTAGAGTGTCAGGAGACATAGGTAGTTCATCATGGAGAAAACTGTACCAGACTACCTATTGTTGATCATATTTTGTGCTGAATTTTGCTAACTTGAATTGTAGTTAGCTTTTTGTGGTTTTAGAACTCCAAAAATGAACGTATGGAACACATATGCTTCCAGAGTCAGGTTATTTTGTTACCTATCAATGAGCTCTCTCAAGTCGGAAGTGAAAATAAGAGTTATTCACTTGCTTTCTGGCCTGCAGGGATTTCATATCTCTTGATATGCTATTAGGAATCACCAAATGTGCCCATTTCTGAATGTCCATTGCAACCTATCTATTCATTTTATTTAAATGGAATTTTGTCAATTAACTCCACTTTTTGATGCACATTATACCTGAATTGGCTACAAAAATAATTGTTTGCCTCTACTAGATTCAGATAAGATTTATTTTGACATCCAGGTGGCAAAGTTTTCACATGGGGTTGGGGAGGTTCACATGGAACATTTTCTGAAGATGGATATTCCTCTGGTGGACAACTGGTTTGCTTCCTCCTCCCTTTTGTAATTGCATATTCCGAGTAGTTATATCAATATGACAAACCATGGCTGTCAATAATTTTAATTACTCTTGAAAGTGTTTTATATACTAGGGAATATATTGTGAAATTGCACTATACAATTTGATGGAGGCATCTCAACTTTCTATCTGTAACAGCTCTTGGTCATTGATACATTGTTGTGATGTTGATGGCTGCATATTTTTATGCACTATATACCTTAGTTGCCAGCACTAAATTGTGGTTTGGACTCTCGCATTTTGTAATGTGTTAATCTTTACTTATTTGTCTAGAACCATTTTTTTTTGTGCTGATATTTCCAAATTAGAAATTAATTGTCTGTTTTGTTGCTTTACGAGACGCTTGATTAGAACTGCCATGCTAGGTACAAAATTCAGTTACTTTGCTTTTTTTTTTTTTCTTTTAATAAGTTCTTGAATGGCTTTACAAGTCACATACAGATGGTAAAGAAATTTTTTTCTTGCTTTAATGATCTTGTATGGGAGTTGTGAAGAATTTCCATTTGGGTGATACTTCTGCTTTAAATGGACCAGCTCTTATTGTTGGTGGTACCCATTATACTCTGAATATATGGTGTTGAGGTGTGCATTTTATTATTGTAACATAAGATGTTTCTTAGCTTAATTCTTTTTCTTGTTCTGTTTGCTTCAATTCTGTTTTCCCAATACTTCCATGTATTGAACTACTGCAATGTGTGCTTCTGGGTACAGGGTCATGGGAGTGACATTGACTACATTGAACCCATGATGATTAATTTTGGTAAGAATGTGAAAGCACTGCAAGTATCGTGTGGATTCAATCACACTGGTGCTCTACTTGAGTACACCTAAGCTCTGGCTGTGATTTAGCAACTAGATGCGTCATTTCTCTATACAGGGGAGTTGTTTAGACCTTTCCCTTTTGCGTATTTTACATCGATTTTTTTCATAATCTTCAATAATTATCGATCTTTCATCACTTACCGGCAGAAGTATATACCTCTTAAGAGCTCTAGGGTGCTGCAGTGTACTTGATGTAGTCGCGAGATTGAGAATGCGCATGTATAGTATGTTGAAAACAAAGAAAGGTACACGCATGTATATGCAATATAGTTCCAAAAATAGGGAGTAATGGCGAGTGGTTCCCATAGCAATGTTGGATCATATTGGCAATTCTGATATTATACGAGTGCCAAGTCTGTAATAAACAAACTTGTTATTGCACTGTAGACAAGAACATCAAATAATGGCTTTAGTTTTACACTTTAACTCTACTCTCATTTTTTTTTTAATTCTTGCATATCTGCGTAGAGAAGTATATACATGCTTTTCCTTATCAACTACCTTTCTGCAGTAGAACTTAAATGCTGAATCTGATTTTTTTTCAGGAGCAGAAAGTGTACTGATTTGTGTCGAAATATCTTTAAATTCATTTGTCTGGCATGCAAAAATATAATTATTATTATGCAAAGCTTTCTTCTTTTTTTTTTTCCGGCAAAATTATGTTTGTTTGATAATTTAGGGATATATATTTAATAACTATATGATGAAAATGTGCATGAAATTATTATTTAAAAAAAATGATTCAAATATGAAGATCAAACTGAATTAAATCATCAGATACCACTCTTTCAATCTCTGTAAGTATGGTTTTTTGGAAAATTGGTAGTTGGGGAGTGGAGGTTGAATGATGAGTTTATGCATATTATCCCTAACAAATGTAAACTTGAATACTATATTTGAAATTTGGAAAATAATAGAAGAAAAAAATAAAGAGTAATGAGGTTGAAATTTACTTTTCTTCTTAATTAGTACTTTTAAGAGAAATGTAAAATGGTTAATTAATAAGTTAGGAAGTTTTTAAATCTTAGATACATTTTTTTAACTTTTTCAAAGTTCCAAAAATATCAGAAAAACTAGTGGGTTTAGGATATTTTTGTTGTTCAAAATCTTTCTCACAAGGCACAAACATAATTCAATGATATTATTACTGGATGCAGTAAATTCTGGGGTGAAAGCCAGTAAATTCTCATCATATTATTAATCCAGTCAACAGAAGAGAAGTTGCAGAACAGAGTGCATATTTTTAAGAGAGAGTGTGTGCATTGTAATGAGTAGTTTTGGAATGTTTTTCTTCTTCCACATTATTTTCAACATGAACATGGGGAGAGGCTTAAAAGGCTAATATTTAATAGTAGTCAAGTAGCTCTGTATTTGTGTAAAAGCTGCGTTTAAGTGAATTATTAATTACTACTAGTAATTACAGTAGTAACGTTTAAAAAATTAAAATTAAAAATTAAATTCACTGACTATTTGTAAAAACAATATTACAAGAATAGTAGTAGTAACAGTCTAGTGGTCTATCTAGCCTCGGGTGGGCATCAATGGTATGGCATGGCATGAGAAATGCCCTCTTCTTCTGTTGCTGCATTAATTGCTGTCTATTTCATGCCTGATCAATTCCAGGCACTCGTACATTTCTCTCTTTTCTTTTCTTTTTGGTTCTTTAAAGAGCTCTGCAATTCAAGCAAGTCTAATTAATTGTGATAAAAATTTCTGAAATTTCAAATTCAAGTTAAGATTTGTGGTTGTGGATGTTCGATGAATTACTCAGATCTATCATAACTCAATCAAATAACCACTATTATTTTTGTAAATTGAATTTAGGATTAGGTATTTTTAACTGCTAGTTGAGTTATACATATACTCAAGATTCGGGACATTCACCTCGAGTTTATTTTGTAAACCTAAGTAATTGCATAAGAAAACATGTTTAACGAGCTTACAATTTTACTATTATTTATCAAGTTCAACTCAAATTAATACATGGTAAAATCATAGTTAAATTTGTATATTCAGGATTTTGAAGCTAGTTTGAATAATATATGACCATGTTTAATTATCTGTTGAAAAAAAAAAAAAGTTCAGTCAAGTATGGTCTTACAAATAGGTTATCAGAGGGAGTTCACCACATTTGTTTGATAACCTAACTATGATAAGGGCATATAAATTATACATTCACAATTTTCGTTTATTACTATCATCTATTTTATACGATTTTTGCCTATTGAAGTCAAAATACATGATACCTACACTTTATGTGACTTGAACCTTAAATTTTTAAGTTCAAGAACCTCAACCTTAGTCGTTTGACCAAGACCTCGTTCACAAATTTGAATAATTCATTATCACTGTATGAATTCAAGTCAATTTAATTACACTCCCTTTACTTAAAATTGGAAAATTAGAATGCAAGAGAAATTCGGGTCGGATCCAAATAGCGCATCCGGGTATAAAGGAAAAAAAAGAAATTGACATCCGAGAAATCCGCAATATATCGCGGTTGTCGTAGCCCTCAAAAAAGAAAAGCATTTATATCATCTCAACTTTTCGCCGCTTCGAAACCAAAACCACTGACTGAGCCAAGAAACTCAGTCACCCAACCAACCAACTCATCATCTTCTATCCATCATCATTAACACATAATTGCCCTCCTACCCCATCTCAGTGGTCCCCTCCTAAACCCCCCACATCCAATAAAAACCAGCCACGTACACGACCTGTCGGAACGCTCAGCATCCACGTGCTCTTGTCCCTCGACCCGAAATGGGACCCCCACCCGTCACCTGTCCGGTCGTACACGACTGCATTTAATGCAATCACGTGGCCGTGCCTGCAGCGTACGATGTGCTGAAGAATCTGAGCCGTCGGTTTTTGTGGGTTTGACTCGTAAATTTAAAAAAAGAAAAGACTACTGTAGACTTGTATATGGGGTGGGGACACTTTCGACGGGTCCACGTCACGGCGATTAATTGTGTTTTTTCTTCTCCTCGTTAATCGGGCTGTCCTATGTCTTTACTTTTGATTTTTTTTTTTTGTTTTCCTCATTTCCCGATCCTACGCTCCCGCTGACACCGACATGTCCGGTTTTGGGATCACTGGATAGGAGGCGTTGGATGGGAACGATTGGACGGCTGGGATGGGGAATACCATAATCGCCGTCTTTGCCATGACGTGTTTTACGGAAGAAACTGTTGAGAAACACAGACATGCCCTTTATAAAACACATACACGACTCATACTGTACACGGAATGGAAGGGCATATTTTTATACACAATAACCATTAGTATTTTGTATTTCTCTATTAATTTACTCATTTCTTTTTTATTTAATACTCAATATATGAAAAAATATATATTCATGATATTGATAGAGACTAGAGAATGAGATAATTAAAAGTAAATAAATATTTTATCCAACAAAAAGAGAAATATTTTTTTCTTTTTAAGTTATCACTTGCTAAGTTCAATATAAATATCAACTTTACAATTTTTTCTTCCAATATGATGAATTATAGGATTAAATTTAAATCTCCTAAAAAAATAGGAAGCACATGTTTGACAAAATTCAAATCTTTTCTTATAATTTTTAAAATTTTCAAATAAATTTATTCAATTTTATTTAAACTGATTAACGTATTTGAATCAAATTCTTTACCGTTGACAAAATAGTTACCGTCAATACTAGAACTCAAAGATTCAAGTCTCATGCCTCATTTTGGTCATTTGATCAAGACCTCATCAGTAGAGTTGTCTATTATAGTTAATTTTTTCTTAGTAAAACAATTAATAATACAAAGAATATATTTACACAAGAGCTAAACTATAAATTAGCTGATGGATAATCTATATATATTGAGTTATGCAATGGATGAGTACTTGGTATATATCATTCCTTCAGTCTTTGAGATAGCCTTTCAATAACCACATCCTTAACTCTTAAGACATACACACAAATATAGATACCACTCAAATAGCTAGAAATTCTTATGATTCTTCATAGATAGAAATAGAATCCAAATGATTTTAAAAATATCTGGATTTGTATTTTTCATTGTAAAAAGGGCACAAAACGTCTTGGTGAAAGACAAGGCAGAGAATGTCAGCCATGTATTGCACAAGCAATGCAACTACACATGCAATGTGTGTGGATAATTGTGTCTAGACATTGTAATTAGTATAGTGTCTTGAATTTTTGATACAATTAGAGGCTTGTTAATTAATATCATATATCGACCGATCGATAATCAAATCAATTAATATTATATTCCATTATCAAATGGATTTATGAAGATCATTTGTACATGAACGTCGTCATCATCATCTTCTCTGGCTAATTAAAACTAATTGACACAACAATTAATATTGCCAATTTATGATTCACTGAAAGTGTATATATTGAGGGTAGCATATGCACTTTGGGGACATTAATAGTTCTTGGTGAATAAATAGAATACCCAAGATCCCATGCCCTTTGTGAATGAATGCTCTAATAAGTGTTGTCCATCACTTTACTAGCTGGCAACAACATAGGCAAATTAAATGATTGAGTTGGTCAAAGATGGAATAACAAACCCACAAATTTTATTTTATTTTATTTTTTAGAAGAGAAATTTAATTTACTTCATTCATTAGTACTCCTATATTCCTTTTGCATATTCTATTAATTAGCTCCATGTTATTTTTGGTTTTAATTGCAAGTATCTCCACATCATTTGAATGTGAGACTAATCTTATTCGGGGTGCATATATAACTCCTCCTCCCAACAAATACTTTTCTGTAGCTCAAACCCCTGACCTTCCAAAGGCTTATCAACCGCTAAGTTAGCTCCATGTTTTCAATATATTAACATTTCTTTTATGGGAAGATATAAATTAGCATATATTAGTACAGAGAGGTCATCTTATAGTAGTTATCACATATTTACGATACTCACTTAATTACGGTGAGACTTCACAAATTAATTATGTCTTCACATATTTGTCTGTTTTGATCTTACGTCTTACACAAATATCTTATACATGCTCCTGATACGATTCAAATTTTAAACCTTCATATCCCAAGACATCGTTAACATTGGTCTCAACTCTCGATGACATCATTTTTATGGCATAACAAACTTGTTTGGAAAATCTACTCTAGTACATAATTACGATTAATTTAGTTTTGGTAAAGTGAAAAGTTAAAAATGTAAAACTAGATCAGAAGTTTTGAAAAGTTAGTCATGATGCATGCATGCTATTGCTAGGTCGTGCGGGTATCAGATTGGATGGTACGTACAGTTGAGAGCTGTAGAGAGAGTACAGCACAGGGCTTTGAATTTGATTGAAGAACTTGGAAAGTAGGGGATGAGACTTTGAGAGAAAGCTCATAATAATAATAAGGTAATGATGAAAAAAAAAAGAAAAAAAAAAGACTGGCAATAAATAAAAAAGGAAGAAGAAATGGAAGAGGTAGCTAATTAGCTAGTTTGTCTTGTTGTGTGTGTTTGACTGCAACTGGTGGTAGCAGGTAACAGGTTGGGTTGTTGACCGGCAGCATCAGGTAATTACTAGTAGTAGTAGTAGTAGATATCATATCATCACACACCACAACCACAGTGTACTTAAAGATTAGACAAAATAGAAAAAAAATGTGAATGAATGAGTGACATGACCTAGGAAATGTAAGAAAATCTAAAGCAAAATTACTACTACTTTTTAAAAACACATTTTTAATTCTTATAGTTTTTGTTTTGTGGTTGTTTTGTTGTGGGTTTGTGGGAGTGGGTACTGGGTACGGTTGCTTTTTGGGTTAGTTTCAACTCTTTGAAAAAAAATTGCCGTTTTGCATAAGCTAATTTTGTAACATCTGAATCTGATCATCATTCAAATTGCACCATTACATTACATTAGTGGTTTAGCTAGCTAGTGTGTGTTAGCCTCCCTCTCTCTCTCTCTCTCTCTCTCTCTCTTTCTCTCTTCCCTTATAAAGCTATATCATGTGGGCTAGGGTTTTCATTTCAAAGCAGCAAAACAAAGAGAAAAAAGAAGAAGGGGTTGGTTTTGGTGTTGAGGGGAATGTTGGCTGGCTCGAGGCTTTCAATGGCAAGTTCTCATGTAAATTGCAGCCAAGAACTGATCCATGTAATATTGTAAGGCTTCGGACCAGGCTTCATTCCCCTCAAACTCTATATTTATACATATGTTTTTGGTGTGTCTATAGATAATTCATTATATTTGTGAGGGTTAGGTTGAGAGGAGTGTTGTCTGGCCTGAGGTCATGGAGGGTGTGCCTGCACTGCAGCTGATAATTCTCTCTAGCTATAGCCAGCTGCTAGCTCATATATATTCATCATCATCTTGATCTTGATGATATATTTTCTGGGTTTTGTTTGGTTTGCCAGAAAATTGTAATCAAGCTCGAGCTAGCTAGCTGGGTAGCTAGATGTAATGTTAAAAGTGAGCCCTACATGATTCTCGGACCAGGCTTCATTCCCCCCAACCAACAATTTGCTTGATAGCTAGGCTACCACTTCCATGGACCAGCACTCCTCATCTTATGAGTAAGGTTTTTTATTTTTATTTTTTTATTTTTTCTGGTGAATTATGTCTTTTTATTGTTTTAATTTCCTTACTCCTATATCATATGTCATTATCTGGTATAATTAATTGTTATTGTTTGTCAATTGTCATGTGGGTGCAGGTCAAAATTCATGGTATATCTCCTCATCCTTTAATTTAGACGAGATCTTGGGGTTTCATTACATTTATGTAACCAATAACCTAAAAAAAGATGTCTTATATGGGTTTTTTTTTTCAGGTTAATTTCCTCATCATCATCATGTGCAATTCACATATACTACATCTATATCCTTTGATATAATTAACCAAATTATACTTGTCTTCTTCTTCTTCTTCTTCTTCTTCTTTATTATGCTGAGCTGAGGTAGCTAATTTTGCTTGTTGATCTCAATTATTTCATCAATATGTATCTATTTCATCTTTTAAGTTCATATATAGAGATTGGTGAAGACTACTTCCATACTTGAATTCTGTATAGTGAAGTAGTATTTTTGAAACCCAGATGATGTTCATTTTCAAGTTGACATGATCTGATAGCATTCTGCAGCAAAACCTGCTATTATAGTAATTAGCTTATTAGATGTTGTCAAGTTCTATCCACCTCACCTGCGGCCCTATCTATAAAGCCTATATAGCCTAGCCTTTCACTATTCTATTTCTCTCTCTGAGATAGATAGATAGTATAGCTAGCTAGGGTTTCATAGAAAAAAACATCCCTAGCTAGCGTAGCTGCCTCCTTAATTATATTCTGTCCCTTTAATTGATTTTTTTAATCAATTTTTAGTAGTAGTATTATCTTTACCAGCTTTTCAAGTTGAAGTTGAACCCCTTTTCACTAATTCATATGGTTCCTCAAGCTCCAGTGAAAAACATGATCTG
>JAYMTT010000979.1:0-10777 GCA_036898025.1 Hypseocharis bilobata
GGCACCGTTTCAGTGATCTGCCGCAAAAAAATAAGTTTTTATATTCAATTTCTTGCTTGCGGCATGCGTCTGCTGCAAACCATTAATTTTTTGCGGCATTCTTTGTTCCAGCAAATTTCAGTTTTTTTTGTAGTGAGCTCTCATGGAGTTGACAAGTTGACTCTCATGTAGTGAACTCTCATATACTTAGTTTTCAAACACATAAACGGCCATGTTCACGAACATAAACAAGTCAAACTCTTATATATTCAAGTTCTGTTCCTTTAACTGTGAACGAATACTAAAATGATTTTTAAGCTCCATTCATGATTTACTTAATAAACACACATAGACAAGTGTTCACCACACCTGAAATGCCAACTTTTAATCGAATCTATCTGTTTGCTCGTAGTGGTACCCACTCACGTGCAAATGCCAAAACAAGAACAAAATACTTAATTCAATCTAATAATCCAAAATTTAGCTAGTCTGTTCATGAAAATGACTATGCATAATCAGATCCGGTCCCTAGTTTGGAGTATACAGTTTTCTTTAATTCTCGACTTTTCTCCAAACACTTTGGCGTAATTTAATACGCACTTAAGCACTAATTATAATAAGGAAAAATTATTTAGTGAGGAGTTCACACCATGTCATCATGCATGCTGATATGGTGAGACCTGTGAATAAATGAACGACACGTAGAGACCTTATTTAATATATTACTCATACTCACCCAATAAATTTATAAACTCAAAAAACGTTAAATAAGTTATTCAGGTATAGCACCTCGTGATGACAGTGACGTGGTCATTTGAAAGCCAATTTGGTCTTCTCATCTCCCACGTCTTTGCTTACATCTTGTGCACAACAAGACAATGACGTAGGCTCTTCTCTACTGGCTAGGCCAAACCCAAATATATAGACCCAAAAATGCCTCAACATCCCACACACCACAAAAGACACATATGAGAAAGAGAGAGAAAAATTTAACAGTACCAATATTCATGGAGAGTGCCACTACTTCAAGTACTATCAAAGTTCTGATGCTTCCATGGCTAGCTCATGGTCACATTTCACCTTTCTTCGAGCTAGCCAAGAACCTCATCAGATTCAGCACCAGAACCAACAAAAGCTTCCACTTCCATATTTACTTGTGTTCCACACCTGTCAACCTCTCTTCTATCAAACCAAACCTTTCTGAAAAATACACTCACTCCATTGAATTCGTAGAGCTGCACCTCCCATTCTTGCCAGAGCTTCCTCCCCACCACCACACCACCAAAGGCCTCCCACCCCACCTCATGCCAACCCTCAAGAAGGCCTTTGACATGTCAAGCCCCAATTTTGGCACCATCTTGAAGACCCTAAAACCAGACTTGCTCATCTATGATTTTCTTCAACCTTGGGCACCAGCTATGGCCTCATCAGATAACATTCCTGCTGTTGAGTTCTTGAGCACTAGTGCCACCATGATTGCTTATGTGCACCATCATGCCAGCAACAACAAGAACAGGAACAATAACAAGAACAATCTTGATGATGATGAGTTTCCGTTTCCGGCTATATATTTGAGGGACTATGAGAAGGTTAAGCTGGCATGGTTGCTTGAGTCTCCTGCAAATGATGATGTGATCAAGGACAAGGACCGCGCGGACCAATGCTTCGAGGCTTCTTGTGGCATTGTCTTGATCAAGACCTTTAGGGAGATCGAAGGGAAGTACATCGATTACCTCACGGGTTCGAGGGGGAAGAAGATGGTTCCAACAGGTCCACTTGTTGATGATCAACAAGACAACACCATTAGTGTTGGTGGTGGTGATGAGGAGATGGAAATGATCATGATCAAGAAATGGCTTGACAAGAAGGAGAAGGTGTCAACTGTGTTTGTCTCCTTTGGGAGTGAGTACTTCTTGTCCCAAGAAGAGATGGAGGAGATAGCTCATGGGCTTGAGATGAGCATGGCAAATTTCATATGGGTTGTTAGGTTTCATGCAGGGAGGAGAGAGAAGGTGAATCTTGGAGATGTGTTGCCAGATGGGTTTCTTGAAAGGGTTGGAAAAAGGGGATTGGTTCTTGAAGGGTGGGCTCCACAGGCAAGAATCTTGGGTCATCCTAGTATTGGTGGGTTTGTGAGTCACTGTGGGTGGAGCTCAGTGATGGAGGGGATGAAGCTTGGGGTGCCAATCATAGCCATGCCTATGCATCTTGATCAACCATTCAATGCTAGGCTGGTGGAGGAGGTGGGTGTGGGTGTGGAGGTGAAGAGAGATGAGAGTGGGAGGGTTGTGAGAGAAGAGGTGGCAAGGGCTATTAGGGAGGTGGTGGTGGAGAAGAATGGGGAGGGTGTGAGGAGGAAGGCAAGAGAAGTGAGTGAAACAATGAGGAGGAAAGGAGATGAGGAGATTGATGGGGTGGTGGAGGAGCTTGTGCAGCTTTGTGGGAAGATGAATTTGCAGTGACCATATATAGTTTGTCATGTGTGTCAAATGGCTTAAAAATGGCACTATATGTGGTTCATTTCATTGTTGCTGCTCTTAGTATTTGTACTTTGTTTTCTGATTCTGGTCTTTATTATTGTCTGTTCATTTTCAGTGACTTCATCCAAGACATTATCACAAATTTTAATTCAATATAGTAAATTTTGAACTTCTTTTATCTGATCCGCATTGTTATTAGTTCCACCTATTTCGTTTTAGTATTGAACTATTTCGGTTAATGTGGTGTGAATAGTGCATGAATGGATTCCGTTGTTAAAATTTATATATGTGGTACAGACTATTGAGATCAATCAATCACGATTGACAATAACATTTCTCTTTTATCTATTATTAGATGGAGCTGAAAGTCTTCGTAATCGTACTTAAATTGATATTATCATTTTATTTCTAACAACGTCATGAATTAATCAATTTACTATGATCATGTACAAATCAGATCTTGCACTATTTACCAATGAAATATTTGAGAGTTTTGATTAAAGTCAATTTTTTTTGTTCTTTTATTCATTTTGAGAGGAATAGTTAAATTTAAATTTAGAATTAGAAGGTGTAAGCTTTTTAAATTTAATTCTAGTATAAACAAATTCAATACATACTAATTACTACCTTTTATATTTAAATGTTACACAAATAAATTCAATAATTCTAAAAAATAAAAAAAATAAAAAACAAAAAACAAAAAATGTACAGTGAAGTGTAATGATCTTTTTACCTACACAGTACACAGCTGTAGAACTAGAAGAAGACCGACAGGTCCAACACAGTGTTCTTGACTGAAAAATGCACTACTGGGTTCGAGCTTCTTCCTCCGATTTCGGCGGAAATCTTCCCCAACCACGCAGGTCTCTCTCTCTCTATGTAATACATGATTTTACTGTTATTTGCATATATTTGAAGTTTGCTGGGTTGATTGTTCGTTTGAATCTCAGTGGTCACACTGCGGTCAATATCGGGAAATCGAAGGTCGTCGTGTTCGGTGGCCTCGTCGAAAAGAAATTTCTCGGCGACATCGTTGTCTACGATACTGGTAATGGGTTTCATTTGATTGAATTGAATTGAATTCTTTTCCGATTTATTGATGTCCTTGGATTTTTTGTTGAAAAACTTTTAAGAATTTTACCTTTTTGGTTTTCTGGGTGCTCTTGATATTGCTGTTTTGATGATGAATTTTCTTTTTCTTGCTAGGATAGAAATGAATTTCAGTCTTAATTGTTACATTTGTAGTGTGATCTGTGTCACTGTGAACTTTGGTGCAACTGTACATACATGTAAATAGTAGGTTCTATGAACAGCCGAGTGTTTTTGATTCATTAAGGTCCATCTCTGGCTAATTTGTGGTACAATGAAGAATCCGAGTATTGAGAATTGGGACAGTAATTGCTTAGTAACTAGAAATTGGAAAACGGAATGATGGGGTCACCAAA
The DNA here is from genome assembly GCA_036898025.1 of Hypseocharis bilobata. NCBI lineage: Eukaryota > Viridiplantae > Streptophyta > Magnoliopsida > Geraniales > Geraniaceae > Hypseocharis > Hypseocharis bilobata. The sequence goes on from JAYMTT010000979.1 coordinate 3,905, forward strand.
TTTAGCCGGAAGCAAATCAGTGGCACCAGTCGGAGTTTGGTTGTGTGACTTTAAGGACATTTGTGTTCTGAGCTTAATCTCTCATTAGGATTTGGTGTATTAGCATTTCTTGAATGGGGCTTAGCAGAAGTATGTTCTCAAGTTTGACCTTTTGGTCGTTTCAGAGAACAAACTATGGTTTCAGCCAGAATGCACTGGGGGTGGATCTGATGGGCAAGTGGGGCCCAGCCCGCGAGCTTTTCATGTTGCTGTTGCAATTGATTGTCATATGTTCATCTTTGGTGGGCGTTCTGGTGGCAGAAGGTTTGTGTATACTAATTTGTATATAAGTCCTGTCCAAATCCTCTTATTTTGTTACTCAATGAATCCCGTTCTACATGCAACTGACATTAACTTTGAATCCTCAGGTTGGGTGACTTCTGGGTCCTAGATACTGGTAAGAACCTATCTTTCTATTATTTATTTTTTGTTTGTTTAAAGAAAGCACGGCAATTTGTGCCATAGAAGTTAATAATTCTAGGGTTAGTTCTGATTTAATCCCCTTGACCAGTCAAAACTTAATTGAATTTATGTTTGTTCCAGATATATGGCAATGGTCAGAGCTGACCAGCTTTGGCGACTTACCTTCACCTCGAGATTTTGCTGCGGCTTCAGCAATTGGAAACCGAAAGATTGTTATGTGGGTATTATTACAATTGTATCCTACATCAATTACTGCTAAAGGTTTTTGTCCAGTACGTTTTATTCAGATTATATTGATTGCAGGTATGGTGGATGGGATGGTAAAAAGTGGTTGTCAGATGTGTACGTCATGGATACAAGTATTCCCTTTTCTATATGCTTCTGGAGTTTCTTCTGTTTGTTGCATTTAGTGAGATGATGATACAATATACTATTTTGATGTGGTGTTGAATTACTTTTTCCTATGACATACTTCAAACAGTATCACTTGAGTGGTTAGAGCTATCAGTTTCTGGAACATTGCCTCCACCTAGATGTGGCCATACTGCTACTATGGTTGAGAAAAGGCTGCTTGTATATGGTGGTAGAGGTGAAGATTTTCCTATCTCCTTGCACAGTTATAGGGTTTCCTAATTGTACTATTTTAACATTTGTTGTTCTATGATTTATTATGTTTAGTGTCTTTATGAGGGTAAAATTTTATCTTGTAGTAATATGAAGGTAATTTATCATTTAAGTTTGCAGCAATACGACTTTGCATTCTCATTCCTTTTACAGGCTCATAAATAGGATAGGTTACTTAAAAAAAGAAATTGATATGTGAGTTATGCTTGTTAATTGTATTAAATTGGTCTTAAGAAGGTATGCCTCACAAAACTTTTAGTTCAGATGTTGAGCCATATCAGCTGATGTGGCTCATGTGGACTGCTACTGACCTTTATTGGTCGTGAACAAAATCGTATTAGAAGAATCATTTTCTTAAGGCTACGTGAAAGTACTTTTCTATAACGTTCAATTTCAATTTTCTGGCCTTACATTTATGGACATGTGAAATGGGCTTCTGCTTTTAAGCAGCTCTTGGCTGACATGAGTAACTTTCCTAACATAATAAATAGGTGGTGGTGGGCCAATCATGGGTGATTTATGGGCTTTGAAGGGTCTCATTGACGAAGGTTAGTAGATAATTTCGTTTTATATTTTGTGACAAATTCAGATGCCATATTCCTCAAGTTCTTGACATAAATACACAATATTATTGTGCATCTACATAATATTTGCTCTCCTTTTATCAACTAAGTTGAGTTTGTTCTTTCTTTCTTGTGGAAGGAAGAGAATGAAACGCCTGGATGGACCCAATTGAAGCTTCCTGGTCAGGCTCCGTCTGCCCGTTGTGGTCATACTGTTACATCTGGAGGACATTATGTAATGGGCATCACTGGAACCCTTACTTTTCCCCAATATATGTTTCTTCTCATGTGGCTCCCAGCATGCCTTGAATATCTTAATTGTGTAAAAGTTGTTTGTTTGTATTTATTAATTATTAAACTGTTGGCAGATATTTTATTATCGAGTTGAGTTTGATTGGGCATAGATCATATCTGATAGGTGTTTTTTTTTTTTTACTGAAACTAACCAAAAATTTCATATTTTTTACTTTTATTTGTAATATGTTTACTTCAAGTTAAAGCAACTAGCATCTTTTAATCTCTTCGTTTCATGGATGTTTAGACTTCTTACTCCTAGGACCTCATAACTTCTTCATCTTCTTTCGTAATTTTGTTTCTTGGTTTTATTTTACAGCTCTTGCTATTTGGAGGGCATGGAACTGGTGGGTGGTTGAGTCGTTATGACATATATTACAATGACTGCATTGTTTTGGACAGGGGTAGGTGCTTCTTGACTTTCTGTTGGATTCCATTTGATTTGGGCCAAATGCATTGTTTATGTTCAATGAACCATCTGCATCATTTATGCCTTGGCTACTATGACTTTCCTGTCAAACATGTTTAGTTGAATTATTTTCTTTGAAGCTCGTGACAGAGTGATGTTTGCCTGTCAGATCGAACACTCATTCAAGCGATGAGGTAGGGTGGATGTGGACAATGAATTGGATATCCTTTATGTGACTCTTAATAATTGTTATATGGGGAGAAAAAAGGTTTGATTTTCTCTAAAAGGATGACCTTCCAATAATCTGGATATATTTGGATGGAAAGTGTCCACCTATATGCAAACATTTTCTTCCCTTCCTAATACTTATTGCTGACAAATAGCACACCCTAATCCAAAAACAAGAAAAATGTGAAAGGTACCTTGATATAAGGATATGGAGTGTTAGAAATGGTAATCACTTAAAGTTAACCTTGTTTTCCCTCTTGTTGTAGAATATTTACATGTAAAAGAGTGTGTATTACTGTATTATGAGCTAGACCAGCACAACCGTCAGTTGCATTTCTGTTGGTTTTTACATTCTTTGTTTATGTTTTTCTTTTCTTGTTTTTACACCATTACCCCCATTCTTTTATACATTGCTTTAACAAGATGCATATCATTTCCAACCCCCTAAAGTATACCTTTTCCCTTTTAACTCACTATAGTTTGAATTTCCCTTTTACTGGGCTGAGGTGCTCTTTTTGGCGTTTAGTGTCCGCACAGTGGAAGCGCTTACCAACTGGCAATGAACCCCCTCCAGCTCGAGCATACCATTCTATGACGTGTCTCGGATCACAATATCTCCTATTTGGTGGCTTTGATGGGAAATCAACTTTTGGTGATATATGGTGGTTGGTTCCAGAAGGTACTGCCAAATACCTTACTTCTCTTTTCCTTAGGTTGTCTTTATGTCCCTTTTCTTTCTGGGATTTTACAGGCATGATTCTCTGAACCAAATCATGCATCATCATGACTTTTTTTGACAAAACTTTGTGGATGGTGCATAAACCCATTCCAAAATATCTATTCTGTGGGAACTTATATGAAGTTGTCATCTGTTGTGTATAGAGTTGCTAAACAATGTTTTAAAGTATTCTTGTTTTATTTTTTGAGTATTGATAATATCAAGTATATTCTTTTCACTTTAATAGTGAATTGAAATTTTCTCTTTGGTGATGTTGAGCATAAGAAATTTAAAAGCTAGTGCTAAAATATGATTTTTAGTGATGAAAAGTTGTGCTGCATTTAGGTTTGGAAGAAAAATTAAGATTGCACAAATGAAGGAAATTTTACTAGAAGAAAATAGATTAATATAGTGCATAGATTTCTACTAACTGTCATGATTTGTGTTCAAGCAGAATTGACCCATTTCTTTCAGATCCCTATGAGTTAGAATTCGGACAAAATATTTACATATCCTAATTAATTGTCACTTTTTTCTTTTATTTGTCATGCAGAGGATCCTATTGCAAAACGATATATTTCATCTTCTGCAATAAATCTTCCCGAAAATAAGGGTGCGGCAACGGATAATGATAGCCTCCAATCTGCACACAAGGTATTTATACCGATACCACAAAAAAAAATTTATTAATTTTTTAATACAATGCCCTTGCGCTTATGAATAACCTTTTAACAAACATGTTCTATTAGAGAACTCACATAGTTTATGCAAGATTTATTTCAATTTTCATATGAAGTTATGAATAAATTCAACATTTGGTTTAATCAAAATGGGTAGTTCATGTGTTTTTAGTCTACTAGAGCCTTTGAGTGCTTGTGTTTGCACTGTTGAAAATTTCAGATGTATTAATTTTCCTTCATTAATAAGAGATTTTGATCCATTATCAGAGATCATCATCATGAGGACCTTAAGTTCTCCCTAATTCTCCCAAATTTTATGATTATCTACACTGGTTATGCTTGTTTTACTGCTATATATTTTACTTTGTGTTAATCCTCCTGTCTCACAGGAAAGCCAAAATCAAGAATCTGCTGTCTCAGAATTACAAAAAAGATTAGACTTCTCAGTTTCTCTTTCTAGTTCTGGGCGTCAAGTTCTAGATGAATTTGATGACAAAGAATTCCTTGAATTGGCATTAAGGTTCAGTGGCGAAAGAGTTTCCAGCAACGAACAGGTTCCACATTCGGACAATCCAGTATATATTATAATTCTTGATGTTTCTAGTATTTTCAACTAATAGTATTCTCTGGTGGAAACTAGGCAACCCAGGCTCTGCGTCACCACTGGAAGAAGTCTAATCCGAGGACAATACCACTTAAGGAGCTTGGACCCTTGCTCCATGACTACCAACGCTTGATTAGCCGTCATCATAAGTAAGACTGATCAAAAACACGTCACTTTTTTTTGATCGCTTACCTAATGACAAGTTGCATATAACAAGAGGTTGTTTCTAGATGTAGAATCACCTTAACTTTTGGTTATCTGTGCTTGTGGTTGTGACTTTGACAGATCAAATGGTGCATCTGATTTACAATCTATTGGAAAAGAGTCGTATCGATTTTATCACATACAAAATGCTTCTCAGGTAAACTATTAATAATTTCTGAGATTCTCACATTTCATCATGCATAAGTGGTCAACTCTACTCAACAAAGCGTCAATCCGAAAATAGTTGGAACTCTAATCCTTCTTTATTTTGTCCTTCTTGAACCAAGATATCTAAATCATATAGTGATTATATATCTTTATTCGCTGCTCTACCCAAGGGCTTTTGCTGTATGCCTTTTTCTTCCTCGTATATTTCAGTAGTCACTTTCTCTTTTGGTTGGAGTGAATTGGAGTTTAAGATTTTTTAATTTCTTTGCAACTTTTATTGATCGAGAAAGCATTATCTGACTTTATATTTGAAGTAACAGCTTTTAAACAGGACTCTGCAGAAATTATATAACACATCTAAGTTCCCAATAAAAGGAAACCCTAAAAGTTCCTTTCTCATCCTATACTATTACATTGTATATTCTCACGGATTGCAACAATGCTTGACGACATGCAATTAATTCCAAAAGGCATTTATAGATGCTCCTTCAATGTTGTAACGCAAACACTACTAACATCTTTCCGAAGTAATTTGTTTAACTAACATAGTCATTTGCTGACTGATGATTTCATTATCTGCGATTTAAGCTATCCAATTAATGTTAGAAAAGTAATTAGCTGGAAAAATTATCTGAAATTAAATATATTTTATCCATGCTCCTATATAAATATCCTGATCAATACTTGTATGGAAAGATCAAGCTGATTTGCATGGACTACTCATCTTCAAGGTACATGCTGTCCCATCTGGCTATGACCAGAGTGATGAAATAATATTTTAGCCCATCTATAAGAACAATAAAATGCAACTATATGTATCAATTCATACGACCTAATTTACGTTGTTTTACTAGGGCCAACATTTCCTGAAGCTGAATTATATTTTTCTCATTTCTTTGTGAGAGAGGGAGTAAAGTGGAATGAAGGTCCTTAAGAAAGCTTTCTTCCACAAGCAGTGGATGTTACTATGTGTCTTGTTGAATTGAAGATAATAATTATTTTTGTTATTCCTTGTGCTTCTCTTCTTGATTTTGTTCTTCGACTCATTAGAAACATTTTTCTATACCCTCTTCTATTATTTTCTCCTGGTAATCCATTTCTAATTGCATCCTTCATGATTTTCAGTTGCGCATTGATGATATCCCGAAGCTTCTGGCAGAGTACAAACAGCTTGTACATGATTAAGGAGCATGGATCCTCCTTTATACGAATATCAACCTGAAACTTGCTATCTAGTGAGTTTTTCTCTATTGTTGTGTAAAAGAGTTTTGTTCCGACTCAACACATAAGTTTATTGTATACATCTCCTTATAATATCATCGGAAACTTTACCAGTATCATTACTGAAATAAGTGTCTAGTAAAACAAATGAAGCTTTTTTTGTTATTGGAAAATAAGTGTAGATGGTGGCAGGCCCCCTTCTTGGAACACGAATTACAAGTAAAACTTTCATGAACTAGTAGCTTACAAGAACATCACTTATCTATCAGCACTAGATACTTTTGCTCAGCTCCTCCAACTTCGTCATCCTCAGTCTCTCACTCTCAGTTAGCAGCTGATCAGAAAATCAGATATATGACAAAGGTAAAATTTACAAGTTAGATAGCCGAAAAAAGGACTTGTGGGCTTCTTTCTTGGAAAGTAAAGAGTAAAAGAAAAGAGGAGAAATATTTAGAGACTAGGGAGAGGATAATGAAATGGCTTTTACTTTCCTAGAGAAAACTCAACACTTCACCTCCATTAATGTGGTAACCAGCTGAGCTTTTTCCTTGTTCTTTTCATTAAAAGCTTCCGAAGCTTCTTTGTATTCTCTTTCCTGTTGCCAATCAGAATTTAAGTAGTATTGCTTAAGTGAAATGCAGTACTTTAACATATTTGGACAACTTTGGAGATTAGTGTCTACTGTCTAGTAAGAAGAT
>JAYMTT010000980.1:0-10776 GCA_036898025.1 Hypseocharis bilobata
GAGAAGCAATTAGCTCAGAGGGGCGGGCAGAGGCCCACACATTATTGGGCGTCGGGGAGATCTCCCTGAATAGGGGTGACCATCAACACATGCTATTAACATTGAGAGGTTTCGAACCCTGGACAATATGGGGACTGTCAAGACTCAAGAGGACTCCACTTACTAATTGCACCAACATGTGTTGGCATCTTACCTTATACTTAAACATAACATATAAGTAAATTAATAAAAATATTTCAACCAATAATGACTGAAAGCAGATATAAACATAACATATAAGTAAACTAATAAAAACATTTCAACAAAAAAAAATAAAATAAAAAAAATCGAGAAAGTTATCTCATAGGATCGTATCAATCAATGAGTTTACAATATGGTCCATTACTAGCTACTCATTTTTCTTAAATAGCCCAATCTCATAGGTCATCCATTTTTTAAAAAGCCTTCTCCATATTTATTTGATTATTACAGGAAGTGTAAGAGTATAAGATATCTATTTATAGTCCATTCGGTAGTGCTTAAAAATTGGTCATAATAACTTATAAGCATTCAAGTGCTATTTTCTTTTAACATCATTGTTCATTAGTGCTTATAAGCATTATAGTCAAGTGCTGATAAGCACTAAAAAAATAAGTTAGGATTCCTAACTGTTTATTTAGTGGCTAATAAGCACTAAAAAAATAAGTCAGTTTGACCAAAAGAAAGACAAATATTCCCTCCATTGATAACCAATTTCGAAAATTAACCGTTCAACCAAATCTACTTATCAACAGTAAATCTACTTTTCAGTACTTAGAACTTATTATTAAAAAATAATTAGCACTCCTGAACATGCTCTTAATCCTTTATGATTTTTTTTTTGCTAGAAAATTATTTATGACCTTAAACAGATTATTTTTGGAAATTATCCAGCCCGGGCTGAAGACCAGTCCAGCCAGGACTGTGGTTTCGCCCCTAGCTCCAAAGAAGATTCAAAGGAACTACCTCCACGAGTAGCCGAATCATTCCTGCCATTGATGCTTGAGCTTAAGTTTTTTTTTTTTTTGGACCAAGGACCAAAGCCATTGTGTGAACCAAGTCCAAGGCAGTTTTTTTCATTTAATCCTATCATTTAAGAGTAATATTTATTACAATCCCCTCTAATATAATTTTTTTAAAGTGCTCCCTACTCTCCAAACTATCACTACTAATTCTCCTATTTTATAAAACTTTCATCAATGCACCTTCCGTCAATTTTTAACCCTTTATTTGCATTGACCGTTAGAGAAACACGTATGGTTAACGAAAAGGCTAAGAAAAAAGGTTAAAAATTAACGAAAAATGCAAGGATATAAGCTTAGAAAGTAGGAGAATTGGTTGAATAAAAAAAGTAGGAGAATCAGTATGACAGTTTGATAGTAGAGGTGGACATTAAAAAAACTTATAGTAATGGAGTCGTAGTAACAATTGCTACTATCATTTTTTTTGCTTTAATCACGAGTATCACCACACCATTTTAGTATGAGACTAATCTCGTTCGAGGTGCATGATTGCCTCTCCTAACAAGTGTTTTCCTGCAAGCTCGAACATCTTACCTTGTAAAGACCTCTCAACTGCTGAACTCAAGCAGGCTTACCACTTGAGCCACAACATGTTGGTAAATGCCACTACTCCCTTTGTTCCCAAACAAATGTCCCCTTGACTTTTTAGCAAAGATTAATGATAAATTTGTTAGTCCATGACTTTTCACTATTTACCTGGATACCATTAAAAAAATAAAGTATAACTTGTTATTAAAAAAAAAGTGTAAAGTTATTGTTGCACAACTCTTTTATGAAAACAAGTCAATTAGAAATGGACGGAGAGAATAATAAAATACACACTATGCAAGCTATAACTGTGGAATTGGAATGAGATCATGAGACAAAATTGAAGTAAGGTAAGTAATCAACAAAAACAAATTGTTCCCTTTGCTTGGAAATTTCCTGGGAAAGTCTGTGGGAGACTTGGGAAGCAGACTTTTATCACTGATGATTTTCTTGGTGATTTTCCTGGGTAGTTAGATGTAAGAGGTTGCTATTACAAATTTTCCATGAAAGTGAGTATATATAATAATGTATATACCCATTATCCAATCAATCATATGTAGCCTTTATGTTTTATTGGTTTTTTCTTGATTTGGGTTGTCCTTTTCTGTACTTCAAATTGAAATTAAAATTAGTACTTTTCTCTTGCTTATGATCAAATCAAAGACGTGTGTATAAATACAATAGGAACCCATTTATTTCACAGTAATTGCCTCAGCTTGACATTTTTCGTACTTTGTAAGATTTATATGCTTTCTGAAGTAATTTGGTTAGTTTACCTAATTTAGCAAGTATGGTTTTACTTTCTCTCTTTTGGTTTAATTTGCATGTTAGGTCTTGAATTGGTGTAAGAATTTAGGTTTGTTCACATGACTGGCTGTTCTTATTCTGATGGAGTGAGAATTGATGGTTTAGGTTTAGGGTTTGTTTATGATGTTCTTTTGGTTTAATGGTTTGATCAGTTGTTGTTACTTGTGTATTGAGGCATAGTTTGGATGGCTTCTCAATTATGCTAATTTGATGGTTTTAGTTTTATTTGAGGATCATATTTTTGTAATTCTGACGCAATTTTTCTGAAGGGTGTAGCTTCTGAAGATTGTAAACTATATTGGGAATTATTTGTGTTCTGTGCATGTCTGTGACTGAAGAATTGATAAATTTGAAATGTGTCAGATTTGCAGTTCTCGGGATAGTTAAGAGTGTATCATACTGTGTAAGAAACTCCAGTTGAAAAAACAAATATGGGAGGCAAACAGTCCAGACATGAACAATACCATAGTTCCCATTCCCACCAAAGTAGTTCATACAGTAATTATGGGACACCTCAATTTCAACCTTCTTCGCCTTATTCTTCCCGCTCTTCCTACTCTTCAAACTACGTTGATTATGAGAAAAGAAGCCAGCTGCAGTCAAGGTATTCAAGGATCGGGGACGATTACAACTCTCTAGAGCAGGTACCGTTCTGTTTCACACTATTTTTTTTCATCTTATAGCTGGTTGAGATACAAATAATGTACTTGTTATCAGTATTAGAACTCGAAAAATTGAACCGAGTCGAGTAGTGTTCAAAACTTTTCTGCACATCTATGTTGTTAAAGGTTGTTCTATACCTGCTATGCTTACCTTGCTGATATTTTAGATTGGTTAACCATGGACTGAATTTTCTGTATATTTTAGGTGACGCAAGCTCTTGCACAAGCTGGTTTGGAGTCTTCTAATTTAATTGTAGGTATTGATTTCACAAAAAGCAATGAGTGGACAGGTGCAAGATCTTTCAATCGGAGAAGCTTGCATCACTTAGGGGATGGTCTGAATCCATATGAGCAGGCTATATCAATCATTGGAAGGACATTGTCTGCTTTCGATGAGGATAACCTTATTCCTTGCTATGGGTTCGGTGATGGTCAGTATTAGCATAAAGATCATGTAGATTCAAATACAAACAACATGTGTAGAATGTTAACTTTTGGATGCGTACGAATTTAATGTGGATAGGTGCTTAAGATCTTTGTTTCCGTTCCATTTTGCAGCAAGTACCCATGACCAAGAAGTTTTTTGCTTCTATCCTGAGGACAGGCCATGCAATGGCTTTGAGGAAGTACTTGCTCGTTACAGAGAATTAACTCCACATGTTCGCTTGGCTGGTATGTTAAAATAGTAACTTTTAGTTTGGATTTTCATTTTGTTTACTATAAGGTGATTGCAAGTAAGATGTTTCTTGTACTTTGAAATTACAGGGCCAACATCGTTTGCTCCGATTATTGAAACTGCCATTGGAATTGTGGACGATACTGGTGGTCAGTATCATGTTCTGGTGATCATTGCTGATGGACAGGTCAGTTGCTTGCTGATGAGAAATTATATTGCTTTTTTATCAAATAGCTATAAGCTTCCTTAATCTAATTTTATGCAGCTAGAAATAGGAAAATTTTACTAAAATTGTCAATATTTCTTGATGACTAAACTCGTGGCTGGAACTGATATTCACTTCATAACCTGATGCTCTTTGTTATGACACTATGCAAGGTCACAAGAAGTGTAGACACGGGTTATGGCCAGTTAAGTCCTCAAGAGCGAAACACAATTGATGCTATTGTAAAAGCAAGGTTGTGAACTGTAATATCTCCAAAATTTACTTCTTTTTCAAGTGATCTGTATATCTTCTTTAAATTCTGAAGACATATCTGTCATCTTGCAGTAATTATCCTCTTTCAATAGTCTTGGTTGGAGTTGGTGATGGACCATGGGACATGATGCACAAGTTTGATGACAACATTCCTTCTCGAGTTTTTGACAATTTCCAGGTTGGGATACCAGAACTGTGAAACTCACGAAACCCGTCTGCATTTCAAGTCCAAACTGATGTTTTGACTGCTTGGTTATGCAGTTTGTCAATTTTACAGAGATAATGTTGAAACATATTGGGACATCTAAGAAGGAAGCAGAGTTTGCTCTTGCAGCATTAATGGAAATACCATCGCAGTACAAGGCCACCATTGATCTCCAACTTTTGGGGTATCCTTATTAGCAATCCCTTTTGCATAATATGGCTTAGTAGTTCAAGTTTGTTTAAGTGTTCAAGGAATTCTTATTAACTATTACTTGCAGGTGCCGAAGAGGAGCTACTCGAAGATTGTCTCTCCCACCTCCAGTTCGGAGTATCACACCAGTGTACCAAATGTCAAGCATCAATGAACAAGGAACTGGATTTTATTCTGCTCCACCTGCACCGTCTCAAGATAATGTCTCACACAACCGGGTAGGTCTTTAAGTCTATTTTCGATTTTTTGGATGTGTCAAGTTGCATCATGATTTATAGGTTTCTGATACAACTATTATGATTTACAGAACTGTCCTGTGTGCCTCTGGACTACAAAAGATCTTGCATTTGGATGTGGGCATCAGGTGAAGTGAAACCAGAATTAGAACTCAATAACTCTTTAACCAACATTAAAATTTTTTTTTTCTCTACATTTTCTGCAGACATGCTATGATTGTGGAAGGGAGTTGACCTTTTGCCCAATTTGTCGAACCCACATCACCACAAGGATAAGGCTATACGAGTGATGCCTGAAGCTGAGAACCAATACATGGACTCCAAAATGCAGCATTGTTGGTTTTTAAGTCTCTTCTAAGCTGCGTTTACAGTTAATTCAGAACCATATAAATAGTGCCATATGACTTAGATTTCTATCATCAACGTTTGTTTGGGAAACTTGAAAGTTTCTTGTAAATAATTCACTCACCACCACCCCCCAAGAAAAAAAAAGTTTCTTCTAACATTGATTTCTATCTTCAATGTTAACTTTGGAAACTTGAAAACTTCATGTAAATCGTATTGTGGTCTCTCTTCAATGCTAGCTTCGAAACTTGTAGATAATTTTGTTTGTCTTGTGGTGCTTATGTTCAAAACTAACCAGTGCTCAGAGAGAGAGATAAACGTTGGATTCTCTCAAGGCTCGGGTAAACTGTCTTAAAAGATTAGGGTGAAGTTCTTGAAACTATATAGAAGTTGAAAAACTAACCAAATGTTTTCATATTAAACTAACCAAATAAAATGATTAAACTTCTCATAACTCATGACCGCAATAGATTAGTATCACTTTGTTCCAGCTTTGGTGTTTGGAAGGCACAAAACTGCATTGGATTGTGAATGGGATTCCCCTCCACCTTGTGGTCTTAAAACGCAGTTTGGAGAACGCCTAAGCTGCAATGAGCATTGCCTGAAACCAGTGGGAGCTATGGTGATGGTGGCCTAGTAGGAGTGTCTGCAGAAAATTACCAAGCAAACCCACTAGAGGATAACCTAGAAGTCAATCCCTGATGACTGCATGCTGACTGTTCTTTTTTCTTTGGGACAAAGATTATAGGAGAACAAACTCATGTGACCTCTTATATATTCAACTCATCTAGAGCAACTTGTCCACTGAAGACAAGAGTCGTTAAGGCCTTTGCCTTGGCTTGTTCACAAGAATCTTGCTCCATTTTTCACTGAAAGCCAAGAGGAAAAGACTGATGAACTATTAAAGTCAACAATGGCAACTGAAGCCAATGGTTATGCACAGAATACCAGACAATGTGTGACAATACTGTTGGTGATAACTGATAAGCATCACATACTCAAGATGGCTGATGCAAATTCTTGCATTATCCATTCCCTTTGATCGCATACTATTGCCGAAGAAAACAAAAAAATTGTGAGTACAAATACGATGACAGTGAGAGGACCTTGCCATACTTGCGTTTTCTAGCTATTGCGTGCAAGAAGGCAGGGAAGATGGCGAGAAAGGAGGCTTGGTTGATTGCTGTGGCATGGCTTCTGGTAATGGCATCCATTGCCATTTGCGCAAATGCAACAGCAGGGGCTCGTTTGAAGACAACCGAGCATGTGGTTTATCCTCAAGCTGGTAAAGCCATTCTTTCTGCTTACTGATTTTTCAAGCAAAGTTCTGGTTTTGCCTATTGCTATTGATTTGAGACGATACACATGACTGATGATAGTTACATCTGCAGGTTGTCGCTGTTGCTGGTTCATATGGAAACCACAGATCCATTGTGGATACGCTTGTTGTGTAGATGGATGCTGCCCTTAAACTTGATGTATTGCAGTTTTGCAGACTTGAAGAAGTGTACATCTATATGGGTAAAAAGAAGGATCCAACTTTTCTTTTGTATTCCTAAATAAGGAGGTTATTTACAAGTTCCCTGAATTTGTAACAAATATGGCCTTTTTTCTGTAACCAGTCTTGTGAACTAAAAAAAAATGGGATAGCTCTCTGTGAAACCATCAGTCAACAAGTTTACTCGGCTCTAACAAACACCATGTAGAAAACTGTCATAGCCAGTATGATATATATATAAATATATAATATCGGATAAATCAGTGCACAAGGTTTTACAATACAATCACATCACTCGCTACAATAACCTGGAATAATTTTGAATCTTTCTAACTAACTACAGTATTCTTTCATCTATCTATCTAAACCTTAATTGTTTCAGAAGAGGGGACCGTGAAAAACCCACTAAAGAAACCTCTTTTCACATCTGAAGAACCCAAAGCCCCCAAAGAATTAGAAACCATAGAAGAAATGGCCTGGGATACGGTCCAACACCTGATGGAGTATTGTCTGTCACGCCAACAAGAAACCTGCAATCACCGATTGAAGGGTCTCGGAAAGTAACTATACCAAGCCCATCAAACTCACAGCTCTGCACGTTCTGCATTTGCAACTGATAGTAACTATTAAATGCATATGAGATGTTCCCCTTTGCACCAATTCCATTACACGATCCTCCATAGTTGAGTGTTGTGCAATCTGCCATACTACAAGCTAGTTTCATGTGGTTTGCCACCTCAGATAGATCCCTAGCTGGGTCGGCCACACACCACCTTGATGGGAGGTACTGAACATTTTTTGCATTCTTGAGTAACCTATTGCCCAAACCGAGGTTTAGTGGGTATTTTGCCTGGCCATCAAACGAGAAAATCCCCCAGTGTCTCTCAAAGTTCCCTGGGAGAATGCTTTTTGCCCCTTCATCAAGAAGACTGAAAAGATAAACATCCATGGGGGGGTTGCGTGGCCTCAAAGGGGTTCCTTCGTTACTTAGAACATGATTTATGAGACCTTGGTTAAAAGCCCTCGCAGCACTAACATTCGCGCTGATGGCTCCATCTGTAGGCCAACCAATCTCCCCAATAACTATAGGCATCTGATCATATCCAAGTTTGCTGAGGGCTGCAACTAAAGTGTCATAATTTCCATCAAATGCGTTGTTGTAAACATTGGGTCCATCTGTAACAGCATGTGTAGTCCCGTCAAAGAATGCATAGTCTTGCGGAAAATCTGAGTTCCCATAAAGGCTCAGAAATGGGTAGATGTTGACTACAAATGGGGAACCATTTGAATTAAGAAACGAAACAAGTTGAGTCATAATTTGGGTCAGTTCAGGTCGGAATGCTCCCTGAGAAGGAAGTGCAGCTTCATAGGCATCAGCGTTGCAAGGGACAACTAACTTTATATAGCTTGCAAGATTCGCTTTAGCCAATGACTGTTGTATATTGAGAATAGCAGGCATAACGTAGGACTGAAATTGACCCGAATAAGTTGTAAGGAATGGCTCATTTCCAACTGCAACATACCTGCAATGGCCAGACAACAATGTAAATCCCTGAGAGAATTATAGAACCACCAACATACACAAATTTAAGAATTTTGTATACATGTCATTACTGATACATCAGATTCTGCAACTCTATATTTTTTTTGAGTTAAAATTGACATAAAAATATCTGTGTTGGCTGGTTTTACAAACCCCCGCTGACTCCACTATTAAATTTGACTAATGCAAAGGCACAGTCAATATGCTTCACGACCTCCCATGAGATGCTACCACAGCATAACTTTCTCTCCCCTGCAAATGTAGTACTTATGTATGGCTCCGTTTGTTTATGGGAAGATAACTTCTTAGAGAATGTATGCAAAGTTTCCACCTTTCGTTGCACTAAGGGAAACTAGTCAACATAAAACATTGCCCAACGAAAAGGAGATTCCTTCACAATATCTGGAAAACAACTTCCTCTTTTCAAAAAATAAAGTCGGTTTACTCCACTGGGAAATATTTCCAATGATAACCAAACAACGGAAAACCGTTTTCTCCAAGAACAATTTTCAGGTGGAAATTGTTTTCTTTGACCAAGAATCAGTAATACTGATACATCAACAGACTTATTTGTCAAATCTCCATTTCATAATTGGAAATTCCCAAATTATGCAATACTCTTCCCAATTATTATCTCTCGATCTGTCAACCCATCTTAACACCGATTAAAAAGCTACTAATTCCGCCTTGAACATGTCTCAATTGCATAAATACACATGATCAGTTAGGGATCAAAAATAGAAGATCATAATCATTAAGCTGATCCTAACAAAACCAATTTACTCTACCAAGCTGAAGTGATTGATTAAACTAAAGAATCCAACAAGAAGCATAGGATCCAAAGATAAAAATAACCAAAGCATGGATATTTGATAAGATACCAAGAAAAAGAAAAAGAAAAAAAACCCAGAAAATAAAAGAACATACCTAATATCAACACCGCCTTTAACCATATATCTGGAGACATTCTGGGAAACCCACAAATCAGCAGCAGCAGGGGATGAGCTCAGAGTTGACAACATCTCATTGGGGATCCCAACCATGACCTGAATCCCAGTCCCCATGAGAGCTCTGAGCACATCTGGGTCCGCATCAAAAAGCTTCACTTTTGATATCTTGTTGCTTTGCAAGAGATCCACCACTGTGGAGGGCTTGAGCCTGTGAAGTGATATTGTGCCCCAGTTCACTCCTATGGCTGATTCAGCCACAAGGGCCGAGCTTGATACACTTACAAGCACTAGCAGAGAAAACAGAGCTGCTTCCCTGAATCTGGGTACTACTGCCATTTTGCTAGAGAATGAAGATTTTGTGGGCTCCAAAACCTTCATTTCAACTACTCAGGCATTAGGCTTTATTAATTTGATGGGAGCAGAGAGAGAGAGAGAGAGAGAGAGGAATGTGAGTGGTGATTGAGTTTGTTGATGATTGTGTTGCTTTGCTCCTTTGTGGGTGGTGACTGTCGACTGTCGTGAGTGAGAGATTTGAAGAATGGTGTAGCCGCTAAAAGAGTAAAGTGCAAGAAGCTGCTGGAGATTTTTATTTTATTAATTTAATATTTTCACCAGGATAAAACGGCTTGTATAATGACAGATATACCCTTTTCGGTTAAACTGTTAACGACTTTATTCCACCGACTTCAGTTTTTTCTACCCGAACCGAAGCCAATACTAGGAGTAGGCCGGGAATGAAAAAATACCTCGGTGCTAGAGGAGTTCAGGTCCATTCTGTCACAATGAGGGTGGGATTTTCTCTTGGAAATTGAAATGATAGGAGCAGTCCAATTCAAATCTCGATCAGGGTAAGAGCAGCTTAATTTGAATCTCAATCGGGTAGGAGCAAGGTAAGAGCAATGTGCTTAACTCTGTATCCCGCCTCTGTATATATAGAGTCATTATTTATTATTTTACCATCTATTTATAATATTTAAATACATTTATATTCATAAATTATTCTAAACTCAAGAGTTAACTTATTAATAAGTGCTAGCTCTTCTTGATATGCACTACCATTATTGTTTGAGTCTCTCTAGTTGTAATATATTTTTTAAAAATCAAAAATCAAATACAATACCAAGCTTCCGCCCCGTTGCCATACTAACTAGGAGTTATTTTAATTGTAAAAAAAAACCCTTAATCCGCGTGTGAAAGATTTCCTTCTACTATGCATGTGGAATGATTTAATACATTAAGATAGACTTAAGAAAATGACTGAATTTAAAAGAATGACCCTCACTTTGAATTCAAGTGTTTTATAGAGTTGCATATAAATTTCGTAAACTTGTATGGTTTTGTAGGAGAGAGAATAAAAAATAAATAAAAATATATTCCTTCTTTTTGTTTTTAGATATTTTAACCCTTCGTATGAGATCTTTCACTTAAATTTAGTATTTCATAAACATGAGTTTTGGGCTTTGTTCTTTTTCAGTAAAGTTGGTCAGGAAAGTGACAGTCAACAGTAAAGTTTACTTTATCATGTATTCTATTGAGCAGTCAAAGGAGAGAGACTATACAATGTGATTCCCCAGGGAATGACTTTACAACAAAATGAT